>SKCR01017435.1:0-44315 GCA_019454045.1 Zanthoxylum bungeanum | reverse complement strand
ACCCGGATTCGGCCCAGATCCGGAAGACTCGAAAAGATCTGAGTCCGGAAAGACTCGGGTCCGTAATATATTTTTACTGATCTGGGCATTTTAAAGATCTGTACGGATCTAGGTCTGGATCCGGGTTCACATAATTTCGGATCCGAATACTCGGATCCAATTAATTTTTAAAAAAATAAAAAATTAAATATAATTTAAGATATTTTATGAAGTTAATTGATAATTTTTAAATAGATCCAATTAATTTTAATTATATTTGAGTGAATTTCAGTTTTTGAATATTTTAGTGAATTTCAAATTGTAATAATTTAGAATTTTTATGATGTTAATTGATAAATATAATTTTTTTTTATTTTTATACTGGTCCTAGATCCGAATCCGGGTATATCCGAACCCGCACCGAATATACCCAAATCCGGATCCGGATAATTTTTCTTGTGTCCGGATACGGATCTGAAAAGTGAAAATCATTTCCAGACCCGTCCGGATTTTACCATCCCTACACACGTAGAAAAATAACTATTTCAGCCGTATATCAAATAATTTTCATTATTTATTAACCTTTTTATTTATAAATATTTCTACTAACTTATTTTTTTAATTATAAATATTTAGACAATTAAATTAGGACAATATGACATGGCTTAAAATTGATTAGGGTAGTGCTATAATTTCAACAGTCACCTGGGGCACTTTCATAAATTTAATAAATAATATTTTTTATTATTATTATTTTGCACTAATGCCTTTAAAAAATTTAACATCCCGCTGAGGCCCGTGTCCCAACCAGCCCCATATGAATACGTCCAGGACTACAAGTAAGGTTTGGGGAATGACCTAATGTCAATGAAGGTTAAATTGGGTATTCTGTTCACGCTTGGACACGTGGCAGGGTGGGATTTGCTGGGTGAAGTCCAGTCACCTACATAGTTGAAACAAAATAATAATAATAATAACAATATTCATAATCTTGTTGTGTGATTGCTCATTCTTGTCGGAAAAGTGTCACAGTTGCTGGTTCTTAGGCAGAATATAAGCAACTACAGATAACAGTATTAGCTAGTCCTCGACATTGTAACAAAATCTTGTTTGATTATTTAGTTCATTGTTTGGTACAATACTGGTACTGAAATTGGTGGCTAGCTTTAAGAGATTTTCATGGAGAAGATTTAGTCCCTCCTCAAAGAGACACAGCACCGCTCCTATTGCTCCGAAGCATCACTAAATTTAGGACAAAACAGACTGAACAATAACATGTCCTGTAACATTCTATGGATATATATATATATATATATATATAAAGCACTACTGGCTCATACTTGTTTTGCCACAAATATTACAAGTATAAAATTAAAGATACAAGAAACAGCAAAGAGCTTCATCAACTCCAATTACATCAATAGACTCTTTAATCGAATTTTTATTTTTATTTTCTTAATATCAAGATCACAAAGAAATCAAATTTCACTTGCTCCTATGGCCATGATCACAAGAAGAGCTTGCACCAGTACTGCTGCCGCATTTCTTCTCACGTGGTGCTTAGCTCTGGTCTCTTGTGAGGCCAATACTGGTGAATTCAATATCTCCACTGCGAACTCGCATGCTAAAGCTATCAGTAGAGGCATTTTAGACCCAACTGGGAAAGTTTTTAATGTGTTGCAATTCGGCGCAAAGCTTGGTGACAAGGAAGACCCTGATAACATTGATAGTAACCATATGGTACGGCTTAAAATGTATCATTTCGACAATTTTTTCTTATCTTTTTCCTGATATTAATTGAAAATTTTGCGTTTGATTACTGTAGGCCTTTGTTAAGGCATTTCAAGCTGCATGCCATCACGAGGGGAATGCAAGGCTTGTAATACCAAATGGGACTTTCGTGCTTGGCCCTGTAACGTTTATGGGGCCATGCAGAAACCAAAGTCCTCTGGTTGTTCAAATTCAAGCGACAATCAAAGCCATTACTGATATTTCTGAATTTCCTGGACAAGGTGAAGAATGGGTCAATTTCCAAAACATTAATGGCTTAATAGTTACTGGTGGTGGGACATTTGATGGCCAAGGTTCTTCTAGCTGGAAATACCGTGACCCAAAATCTGACAACAATGCCCCCAGCCAACGCCTTCCAGCAGTAAGCTAGCTAGCTCAATCTAAAAAACTCAAAATTTTTCATCAAGCATTTGTTATATATCATTCATTGGTGCCATTTTTTTTTCTTTGATGCAGAACATACAATTTGTCGATGTGACAAATGCAATTATTAGAGGAATCAATTCCGTTAATAGCAAAGGATTCCATTATTTCATCACTGGATGCAAGAACATTAGACTTTACCACCTCAATATTACTGCCCCGGATGAAAGCCCCAACACTGATGGCATTCATATCAGTCGATCGGATATTGTGAAGATAGCCAAAAGTTATATTGGAACAGGTGATGATTGCATTGGCATAATCCGAGGATCCAGCAACATTAGTATCAAGAAAGTCACTTGTGGCCCTGGACATGGCATAAGGTAATTAATTACACTCTTTTATAAATGTTTCATTATCATTAAAAATTCGGAAAGAGATTTAAGCTTCCCTTTACAGTGTTGGTAGCCTTGGCAAGTATGATAATGAAACCGATGTGAAAGGGATCGTTGTGAAAGATTGCACACTTGTGGGCACTCAGAATGGACTCAGAATCAAAACATACGAAGGCAAAAGTTCAAGTGAAGCTTCAAGTATGATTTTTCAGGACATTGTTATGAAAGATGTTAAGCGTCCCATTATCATTGATCAATTTTACGGAGGGAAAAATAAGGTTGATTTTTCTTCACCATGTTCTGCTTTTGTACAAAATTTCCTTTCTGGGTTCTAATTTGCTTGTTGATGAAATGCAGGATTCAATAGTAAAGATCAACAACATTCACTTCATAAACATTACAGGCACCTCAGTATCAAAAGTTGCTGTGGATCTTGCATGCAGCAAGCATTATCCTTGCCAAAATGTTCATTTCAGCAACATAAATCTCAAGTATAGTGGAAATGATAATGATAAAGCTCCATTCTCCTCCTCGTGTATCAATGCTCATGTTGGCTATCATGGATTGCAAATCCCACCACCTTGCCAGTAGTTGATAGTTGAAATCACCATATCCGTTTCTTGCTTATTCATCATACTTCATTTGTATGTCACTAGGCAGGGGTGATGGAACATTTTAGATTTTTGTAGGAGAAGAGAAGAAGATTGTAATTTTAGTGCAATTAATTTGAAAACAAAACATTTGTGTGCCAAATCTACTGTTTTTTTTTTTTCCTTTTACTTTTGTCACAATCATGAAAATGCCCAAGATTAACAGTTGGTTCACAAGCATAAGCCTGATAAATTCTTTTTTAATGTGCCTAATGAGAATATGCATTTGCGTCGGAGGAAGCCTAATGAGAATATGTATCTTTGGAACAGTTCAGTAAGGGTAAATAGGGGAGATCCCCTCACCCAGAGAACACCGCGTGTGTCAATTCTGAAAGGCCGACCACATCAAAGTATAGACCAGCCACATCAGGAGTCCGTTAGCTCAGATTCAATTCCTTGCTACATCCAGTACCACGGAAAATGGGTCGGATATTTCAGATAAGATCGGAAGTAGTTCGGGTAGTTCGGCAGATTATCTGGTCGACCTCATGACGACCGACGTGGGATTAGGGCAGCTGGACTTTTCCCTCCCAAAACTCTCACATCCAAAATTCAAGCAGACTGTCATCATTAATGAAAAGGGTCTGACAGTGCACCTTTACTGCGTGATGTGACAGGAATTCATAGGGTGGAGTTTACTTTCGGCGACAGCAGAATGGGGAAGAGAACCTGTCAAATCGCCAGAAATCTGCAAATCTTCAAGGCCGACATCATGAAGAGACAGGAACAGTTCCACATATTGAGTAATATATAAAGGAAGTTAGATCACATTTGTAAGGGTTACCAAATTTTTCACTAAAACGCAAACTTGTAAGAAATAGAGAAAGAAAAGCAACATGCTCGGTTTTCTATTAGACCCTCGTTAAAACAGGTCGGTCGAGCTCAGTTAAGTAATAAAAGAACCCCCATCACCCCATTTTATGACCGTGGACGTAGGCTGGACAAGGTCCACCGAACCACGTTAAATCTTCTCTTTTCGATTTCCTTGTGTGTTTCTTGTTCTTCGTCAAGTTTGTTTTTGTTCTCCCCATAACCAAACAAATTAAAGGTTGAAGGAGGATTGTCCCGGGAACACTATCCCGATATTGCCCCTGAGACGAAAATCGTCTGTCAACAGTTGGCGCCGTCTGTGGGGACAGAGTAAAAAGCAGTTAACGTAGTATGACGATGGCGGAAGAGGGGAACCACAGGTCATCGGAGAGTTCAACAACAGAATGGATGGGAAGGATGGAGGAAAGTATGCGAAAGGATAGAGAGGAGAACCAGACGCTCCTGAAGGCCATGATGGATAAACTAGAGAAACTGGAAAAAACGAATGATGAAAGGTTGGAGGCCGGTCCAAGTCGGAGGAGGAATGAGATAGAGGAAGGGAAAAAGGTGGTAGACCTGAGCGGTGACAACGAATCCGGGAGGAGGGAGCCACAGAGGGTGAGATCAGTGGTGATAGCGAGAGCCCTGCCAACGGAAAAAGTGTTGGGGGAGAAGAAGAAAGACAAACGTTGGAGTCATCAAGTACTAGCCCATGCTCTAAGAATGGAGAATGTAGGAGATATATGATACGGGAGAGAGAGGTGTCTAGCCATGGTGCACGTCGTGATCGGGGCAACAGACGTGAAGATGTTCGGGGGAGGCAATGTAATGATACTGATAACCATATGAAAGCTTGGTTTAGAAAAGAAATGAAAAAATGGGAGGAAAATCTAAAGATGGGTAAAGGGGATGGTAGGACGGAGAGATAGCCTCTCCCATTACAGAAGAAATCTTGTTGACAAAATTTCCTAGGCGGTTCACAATGTCGTCTACAAATATATACAGGGGTCACACCGATCCTAAGTCTCACATTGAGAGTTTTATCCTGCTAATGAAAGTGCAGAGAATGGTGGGAGAAACCATCTGCAAGGTGTTCCCTTTGACCCTGGGAGGACCCGCGATTCTGTGGTTCAGAAATTTGACTCCAGGAAGCATCAGTAGTTTCTCATAGCTTAAGAAATTGTTCGTTCGACATTTCAAAGGAGCGTGTGTTTCAAAAAAGACTATGGGAGAGTTGAGGTCGATGAAGCAGAGGAATGATGAACCCCTGAAGAATTTTATTGAGAGGTACCACAATTTGGTGCTCAAGGTCGGGGCCTATGAGTCGACGGAGGCTCTGGAAAGCCTTAAAGGGGCCCTAAAGGTTGGAAGATTGTGGACTCACTTGAGGGTCCAAGACATACCAGACTACGCCACAGCTCTAGAGCTGGCAAGGAAGTTCATTTTGATGGAAGAAGAGGAGAAGACCGTTCGGAGGGGAGGGGTACATAAGGAAAGAGTACAGAAGCCGGAAATGCCACGGAGGCCGGATAGAGAGTTGAGGAATCCTCCTCCCAGACAGAGGGAGTTCAGGTCGATGCCTCCCAGTAATGTTCCGCAAGAGAGGAGAGCTCAAGTGCAAGTGAACCACGTTGCCGGAGGAGTAGGGTACACACCTCTGAACAAGCCATTGGCTCAGATCGCAAAAGAAATTCAAGGTATGGGCCTTTTGATGGAGCCTGATCTGAGAAAGTACCCAGTAGAGAAGAAGAATGAGAAGTATTACTGTGTGCAACACAATATGAGAGGGCATTCGGCAAAAGGTTGTAAGGATCTGCGAGAGTAGATGGAGAATCTTGCCCAGAACGGTTATCTGAATGAGTACATTGACCAAGGGGCCATGGCGGCCCGGCAGCGGCAAGGGCATAGGCAAACATATATCATCGCTGGAGGAAATACGCTGGCCGAAGACTCGAACCGGTCAAGAAAAAATTACTGCATGGCCCGAGGAGTGGAGATAATATCGGTGGGGCAGGCCCAAGGCGTGCAAAGTGATCGGTCGGTCCCTATAATATTCACCGATGAGGATGCACATGGGGTAAGTTTTCCGCATGATGACGCATTGATAATTAAAGCAGTGGTAGTGAGAACAGAGGTAGACATGATTCTGGTATATCCGGGGAGTGCGGTCGATATAATCTCCAAGGAAGCCTTGGATGGATTAGGGATAGAGTATGCGATAGTGATCTAGGATTGGACACCCATGTACTGGTTTGGAGGAGCAACGGTCGTCCCATTGGGAAGAATACAGTTGTCCATGACTGTCGGAACTTCCCCACGCACCCGGACGATCATGATAGACTTCACGGTGGTAGATTGTATGAGCAATTATCAAGTTATTGTGGGTCGGCCCTTCATGATGAAAATGAAGGCCGCCATGTCATGTTATTACTTGAAGCTGAAATTTCCCACCCGGGCCGGGATCGGGATCATATGTGGAAGCCAGAAGATGGCCCGGAGTTGTTTTGCCACCGTTTCTAAATAAACTCTTTGTGTTTAATAGGGTCGGTGGAAGAAGAGAATAAGAGGGAAAGATGAGGAGGATGAGGAATCAGAAGAATGTCCAGATGTGCGAGTCAAGAAGTTTGCCCGTTTAGGGTCAGCCGAAGAGTTGGAGTCGGTGTAACTCTTTAGTCCATGGAAAATCATCTAGGTGGGAGCAGGCTTGGAGAAAAACCTAAAGAGATATCTCCTAGAGCTTTTGAAGCAGTATGCGGATATCTTCGCTTGGGGGCATAGTGACATGCCCGGGATAGACCCTAAGTTTATCAGCCATCACTTGGCAGTAGATCCGAGTCAGAAGCCGGTCAAACAAAAGAGAATGATATTCAACCAAGAACGATGTGAGGCGATAGAGGTCGAGGTAGAGGGATTGCTGAAGACATGTTTCATTCGAGAGGTAAAGTACCCGGAGTGGGTTTCGAATGTGGTTTTGGTAAAAAAGCCTAGCGGGAAATGGAGGATGTGTATGGACTTCACCGACCTTAATAAAGTCTGCCTGAAAGACATTTTTCCCCTCCTGAAAGTAGATCAATTGGTGGATTCAACTGCATGTCACGGGCTGCTCAGTTTCATAGACGCATTCTCGGGGTATAACTAGGTAAAAATACGTCCTGGAGATGAGGAGAATACTGCATTCATCACGGATCGGGGGCTGTATTGTTATAGAATGATGCCATTCGGTTTGAAGAATACATGGGCAACATTTCAAAGGTTGGTGAACAAGATCTTTAAGCCCCTCATCGAAAAAACCATGCAAGTGTATGTGGATGACATGATAACAATGACTATGAAACCGGAGGGTCATCTGGCCGACCTCACAGAAACCTTTGAGCTGATAAGGAAGCACAACATGAGGTTGAATCCAGAGAATTGTGCGTTCGGGGTGGCATTAAGGAAGTTTCTGGGGTATATGGTCAGTGCGCGAGGAATAGAGGCTAACCCCTAGAAGATCCAAGCAGTTCTGGATTTAAAGTACCCCAGGACAGTCAAAGAAGTGCAAAGTTTGACAGGTCGGGTGGCCGCTCTAAACCGGTTCATATCCCGTGCCACCGACAAGTGTCACCCATTTTTTAAGGTGATTAAGAAGATTAAGAAGGATGTCACATGGACGGAGGAGTGCGAGGAAGCCTTCACATAACTCAAGCAATATTTGGCCCAACCTCCGTTTTTGGTAAAACCGACCTCTGGTGAGACTTTGTTCTTGTATTTAGATGTATCTAAATATATTGTGAGCTTAGAGTTGGTGCAGGAGGCCGATAAGATTCAAAGGTCGGTGTACTACATCAGCAAAGCTCTGTTGGATGAGGAGACTAGATATCCGGCTCATGAACTGGTGGCATTGTCATTGGTTACGGCAGCCAGGAAGCTGAGACCATAGTTTCAGGCTCATCCAATCGGAGTCTACACCGACCATCCTTTGAGACAGATCATGCATAAACCAGAGGTTTCGGGCCGGTTGGTGAAATGGTCGGTGGAGTTGAGTGAATACGATATATCATATCTGCCAAGGGCGGCAGTGAAATGACAGGCTCTGGCGGATTTTATGGCCGAGTTCACCGGGCCCCATGTTTTAGAAGTTTCAGAGACCAAGTGGGAGTTGTCTGTGGATGGATCTGTTAGTTCGCAAGGATGTGGGGTCGGGGTCGTGTTACGGAGTAGTGACGGTGAGGATGTGGTCTACTCCTTGAGATTCGATTTCGAGGCCACCAATAACGAAGCAGAGTACGAGGCCATTTTAGCCGGATTGAGGTTGTGCACAGCGGTGGGCGTCTGAGATGTGATCATAAAGAGTGACTCTCAGCTAGCCATTCAACAGCTGAGGGGCGAGTTTCAGGCTAGAGAGCCTAATATAGTGGCGTACATGGCTAAGGTGAAGAAGTTGGCCGGAGAAATGGGTAACGTGCAGTTCGAGCAGATCAATCGAGAAAACAACCATCAAGCAGATTCGTTAGCTCGGCTGGCATATTCCATTAAATCAGAGAAGCCCAGAACCATCCCGCTGATTTATCTACAGGAGATGAGTGTCGGGAAATCAGATGTAATGGAAGTTGAAGTAGGAGAAGAGGCCTACTGGATGGACCCGATCAGGAAGTATTTAGAAACCGGAGAGATGCCCGGAGATAAGAAAGAAGCAAGAAAGCTGAGATACAGGAGTTTAAAGTTTTGTCTGATAGAAGGAGTGTTATACCGAGGGGGTATACGGTGCCACTTTTGAGGTGCCTCGTGACAGAAGAAGCCGACTATGTGCTCAGGGAGATCCATGAGGGTATATGTGGAAGTCATGCCGGGGGCAGTCTATCGCACATAAGGCATTGATGCAGGGATTCTATTGGCCAACCATGCAACAAGAATGAATGAAAGTGGCCAGAGAGTGTGTAAGGGATGCCAGAAAAATGCCAATCTTCATCACCGGCCGGCAGAACAGTTGACCTCACTAGTGAGCCCCTGGCCATTCGCCCAGTGGGGACTGGACATCATCGGGCCGATGCCGGCAGGGCGGGAAAAGCTAAGTATGCTATTGTCGTCATCGATTATTTTACCAAGTGGGCGGAGGCTGAACCCCTGACTACAATCACCGAAAAAAGGGCCACATATTTTGTAAAGAAAAATATCATCTGCCGATTCGGGATTCCCCGGGCCATCATTATCGACAATGGGAAACAGTTTGACAGTAAGGGTTTTCGGAAACTCTGTGAAGATCTTCAAATTGCCTTGAAATTTGCTTCACCAGCTCATCCCAAGTATAACGGTCAGGTCGAAGCCGCCAACAAAATGATCAAAGTAAACTTGAAGGCCTGGCTCGGATCTTGTAAAGGCCTATGGGTCAAAGAATTACCAGAAGTATTGTGGGCGCATCGGACGACCTACAAGGATTCCACGAGAGAGACCCCATTTTCTTTGGCTTATGTGTGTGAAGCTGTTATCCCGGCAGAAATATGAATGATCACCCACCGGGTCCGAGACTATGAGGCCGAAAAAAATGAAGGACTTATCAAGAATCATCTTGATCTGGCTGAAGAAAAATGAGAGAAGTCGGCTATGAAAGCAGCCGTATGGCAACAAAGAATGACCCGTTTTTACAATAAGGGAGTTCAGACTAGATCTTTTCTCCCCGGAGACTTGGTTTTGAGAAGAGTCACATTAAATACCCGCCGGCCTGAGGAAGGTTCGCTGGGCGCAAAATGTGAAGGACCATATAGAGTATCAGAGATTGTGAGACCGGGTGCCTATCTTTTGGAGCAACTGGACGGCATCCGGCTCGGAAAGCCATGGAACGTCGAGATGCTTAGAAGGTACTTCCAGTAATCCTTTCTCTTTAAACCGTAAGTAATTAGATAAGTCGGTCAGAACCAGAAAGTCGCTGTAAAACCTCTCTTGAAATGACCCACCAAGAGTAGTAAGAATGGCAGTAGGTCTCATGAATATGAACATGTTTTTATCTTTTGAATTAAGAAACTTGTCCATTTTAATTGTTGTTTAAATTAAATGCGAAAATCATGTTCAATATTCTTGGGACGTGCTCGATGAGAAAGGGTGATCGGTAATTGGGGGGAGGGGCACCATGCCCGTGGCACGCCAATCATTGGTGTCATTATCAAACCCCCGAGGCCGGAGCGTTACTACCACATAACTCATATTTTTTAGGAATAGCTCGGGTAAATCGGACTTAGGGAGGTTTATGCCCCTACGAGTCGGCTGGTGAGTCCCGCTGAGTACCATCAAACCACCTGGCTTGGGTGTGGCCGAATGGCGCCCTTGATTATAGGAGTCTCGGGTAAACCGGACCTAGGGAGGTTTATGCCCCTACGAGTCGGCTGGTGAGTCCCGCTGAGTACCATCAGACCACCTGGCTTGGGTTTGGCCGAATGGCGCCCTTGATTACATGAGTCTTGGGTAAACCGGACCTAGGGAGGTTTCTGCCCCTACGAGTGGGCTGGTGAGTCCCGCTGAGTACCATCAGACCACCTGGCTTGGGTTTGGCCAAATGGCGCCCTTGATTACAGGAGTCTCGAGTAAACCGGACCTAGGGAGGTTTCTACCCCTACGAGTCGGCTGGTGAGTCCCGCTGAGTACCATCAGACCACCTGGCTTGGGTTTGGCCGAATGGCACCCTTGATTACATGAGTCTCAGGTAAACCGGACCTAGGGAGGTTTCTACCCCTATGAGTCGGCTGGTGAGTCCCGCTGAGTACCATCAGACCACCTGGCTTGGGTGTGGCCGAATGGCGCCATTGATTACAGGAGTCTCGGGTAAACCGGACCTAGGGAGGTTTCTGCCCCTACGAGTCGGCTTGTGAGTCCCGTTGAGTACCATCAGACCATCTGGCTTGGGTTCGGCCGAATGGCGCCCTTGATTGCATGAGTCTCGGGTAAACCGGACCTAGGGAGGTTTCTTCCCCTACGAGTCGGCTGGTGAGTCCCATTGAGTACCACTCAATGAAGGCACACACGGGGTGTCCGTGTCCCCCGTGGGGATTTGCCTGACCGCCCGGATCAGCATATCCATAGCCTGGTTAGCCGGGACACTGAATTGTAAGGTTCAGAATTGTGTTTTGGGGGACTCGAGCGGGACGCTGCCTCGGAGCACCCGAGTTGTTGTTTTTACTTCTTGAACTTTACTTTATTCCAATTTTCTTTTTTCGCTGGTCTGGCAAGGGGACGCCCGCGCTAGGATCCGAAGAGCCTCGGAGGTTGAAAATCTTCCCTCGTTTAAGTCTCAAATACTCCACCAGCTCGGGGCTGGATTCGTTCCGCCGAGACTGTATTATTCCACCAGCTCGGGGTTGGATTCGTTCCGCCGAGTCTGTTATGTCCCACCAGCTCGGGGCTGAATTCGTTTCGCCGAGTCTGTTTTGTTCCACCAGCTCGGGGCTGGATTCGTTCTGTCGAGCCTACTTTGTTCATCTATTTGGTCTGGGGATGCAACATTCCCCAGGAGCCAAATATTCTTCGCAACTCGGGGTCGGGTTACGTCCCACCGAGTACCTGACACTGACTGGAAGATATACCGTATGAAGGCATTGAGGATGACCTGAAGATGGCATCTGGGAAGTCTTTCGTGTAATTCCGAGGACCAGCCACCCGACAGTCGACCAACACACTTCTGATTTATATAGTTCCCAGCACCAACTCGTACGCTCGTTGGAACCGAGAACTATGGGACGGAAGTTGATGGGAAATTTTACAGTTAAAGCTTTGGAACAGTTCAATAAGGGAAAATATGGGAGATCTCCTCATCCAGAGAATACCGCATGTGTCAATTCTTAAAGGTCGACCACATCAAAGTAGAGACCGGCCACATCAGGAGTCCGTTAGCTCAAATTCAGTTCTTTGCTACATCCAGTACCACGGAAATTGGGTCGGATATTTCAGATCAGGTCGGAAGTAGTTCGGGTAGTTCGGCAGATTATCTGGTCAACCTCATGACGACCGACGTGGGATTAGGGCAGCTGGACTTTTCCCTCCCAAAACTCTCACATCCAAAATTCAAGTAGACTGTCATCATTAATGAAAAGGGTCTGACAGTGCATCTTTACTGCGTGATGTGACAGGAATTCATAGGGTAGGGTTTACTTTCGGCGACGGCAGAATGGGGAAGAGAACCTGTCAAATCGTCAGAAATCTGCAAATCTTCAAGGCTGACATCATGAAGAGACGGGAACAGTTCCACAGATTGAGTAGTATATAAAGGAAGTTAGATCACATTTGTAAGGATTACCAAATTTTTCACTAAAACGCAAACTTGTAAGAAATAGAGAAAGAAAAGCAACATGCTCGGTTTTCTATTAGACCTTCGTTAAAACAGGTCGGTCGAGCTCGGTTAAGTAATAAAAGAACCCCCCACACCCCATTTTGTGACCGTGGACGTAGGTTGGACAAGCTCCACCGAACCACGTTAAATCTTCTCTTTTCGATTTCCTTGTGTGTTTCTTGTTCTTCGTCAAGTTTATTTTTGGTCTCCTCATAACCAAACAAATTAAAGGTTGAAGGAGGATTGTCCCGGGAGAACTATCCCGATACTGCCCCTGAGACGAAAATCGTCCGTCAACAATGTATATCAGAGGGATAAGAGGGGTCAGCTGATCCTCTCAAAAAAAAAATTCAAATACCACACTGAATTTATAAATTAAATCTTTAAAAATTACAAAATCTCCCCTCAGAGATCCTCGTGGCTTCATCTCTTATTTGCGGTTTCTATAATTATATCTACATTGCCATCCCTAGCTAAAATAAAAAATATTCTATCAGTTTTTTTAGGAAAATCAAATATAAAATATTATATATAACTTTTTTTAATTGATTTGCTAGTTTTATTTGTATTTGAATCAAATTAATTCATTTGCCAATTTTCTTTATTTTATTGTTTCCTTTTGATTTATTTTAAAGAGCCAAATTGCTACCGATTAATTCTAAATATTATAAATATTGATTGTGGTTTTTCACCCCGAGAAAGTTCAAATATAGATGATGGGTAGGATGAGGTTTGTACTTGACCAAAATATGATGATGAGGCCCAAAGGCCTAGAGAATCTGAAGTCAGATAGAGGGGTCTGACCTCACTATACAGAGGAGTTCTCCCGAGAGCAAAACCTGCTGATGATGAAGCAAGTTGGGATATCGATCCGACCGAGAAAATAAATGTTAGATTTGGTAGCATTTGAGTGTTTGTGGAAGCTGACCCGAGGTGGTCATAGTTTATAAATCTGACATGGTTTGAGAAGTCAAGAAGTTTGACCGAGCATCATTCATTTCGGTATGCCGACCCGATGAGCGGAACAGGGATCACAGGTCAATCTGTACTTGAAGTCATGCGATGTATGCCCTAATTGAAATGATAAGTTTCTAGAAGGCTAATGATGATTATGGGAAAAATAATGGTTCTCATTAAAAGTAGCCTCTGCTAGCCGTCATAGGACAGTTCACTAGCATAGCAAAGCCGCCATAGGCCAGTGCAGTGAAAGTAAAAATGGGGTATTCTGATTGGCCGAATTATGGGTAGTTGAGGAGAATTGTTACTACAATGATGGTAGTGACATGAGTCGACGTTAGGATGGTGGAATAGTGAATTTGAAGCCTATATAAAAGAGTTAAAGGTTCAGATTCAGGGAGAAGTTGAAGTTGTGAAATTGGAAGATGACCAGCAGTAGCCTTTAAAAGGTCACTCGGTGATTGATTGAAGTAAAATGAATGAGGCTTGGATTAGAGCCATGATCTCGGTGATCATAGTTGTCCAAGTTTTGGCGCGTGAGTCGCGGACAGACGACACTTGCACGTGACCGGCGTAAACACACACGTATAACGCAAGCGCACGTATCGTTCAAGTAGTATAAAAATATCGATCCCACGAGGACTTAATTCCTACTGTTGTTATTAATTGTTGAATCTATTTATTTACAAATATCTAATTAAATGGATAAGAGAGATATTGTTTGTTTGATTGGTTGAATGGCTTTACTAAATAAATAAATAAATAAAAAGACAAAAGAAAATACTAAAGAAAATACAAAAGACACAAAGATCTAGGGTTGTGATTTCCTCCAATACCATTTTAAAGATGAAGTGATTATTATATAGAGGGTAAAACATTGATTTATTAACCTGGAACACGAAATTATGCGAAAGCATCTGTCGATGGTCAGACACAAATACCCAGTGTAACCCAATTGAACCATATTCTATGTCAACCACATTATCTGGATTCATTAAGATTGAGTTCCAATTATGGCTACCCTCGCCCGACAGGTATATTCTATCCTGTAAGGAAATCTATTAAAGGGTTATCTATCCTCAAGGAAGATCGTGGGCTATTGAGTCTAAGGTCTTAAACTTAAAATCTCTATGTCTAGTTCATTTTAAGTTTACCTAATCAATTTTATTAATGGCCAATTAATAAAAAGCATTAAGATTAAGACTCAATAAATAAATCTTTATAATACCCAAACTATAATCTAACCCTTATAAACCGGTGATATTGAAATTCATCACAACCCCAGATAACTATTTAGTTACAACACATAACTAGGACTAATAACTGAAAAATAAAAGACATAAAGTAAAAATACTGAAAAGTAAAAGACATAAAGTAAAAAGTAAAATAAATGCTAAGGTAAAAGGAATTACTTTTACTACTACTTATTTAGAAATCTCCCATAAAATAATATATAAACTTGTTATAATATTACCAACCGACCAATCTGGCGGTATCCTGATTAAGTCAAATTAAGTCCAACCAGCCATATAGGCGGTAATATTTGTCCATAATCCAGCCATAAAGGCGGTACCAAAATAAATTTACCAACCGACCAATCTGGCGGTATCCTTGATTAGTCAGGTTTAAACCAGATTAAATTGAATTGCCAACCGACCAATATAGCGGTATCCTTTATTAATCAGTATTTTAAATAGTGAATATATTATTTTTAAGGGAGATTAATCTAAATAGTAACAGTAAAAGAATTACCTTTCACCCTAGCTTGGGAAATTACCTCCTCATTACTGAAAAGTAAAAACTGAAAAATTAAAGAAAGAAAAGTACTGTGCGTAAAAGTAAATCGCGGAAAGTAAAAACTGAAAAGTAAAGAAAAGAAAGTGCGAAACTGAAAATTAATTACTGAAAACTAAAAATAAACAAACTAGATACAATCTTCTTATTTATTCATTAAGAATTTCAAAGAAGAAAGTATGAATTTTACAAATGAAATGGCTTGGTATTTATAGGCAAAATTTTGCCACCATCAAATCATCCATCAAATTCTCCACCAAATCCATTATTAATTTCTCCACTAATTACTCCACCAAATCCATAATTGCTCCACTAATTGCTTATCTTGTTTGGTGTTGATTTGATAATTTTTATTAATTATTAATAATTAATATTTTGCTTTGAAAATGATTGATAATGACTTTTAATAATTACACTCCACACACTTCTGGATGGTTCATCAATTTCGGTCATGAAATCATCAGAATTCGAAAATATTTTCTCTTTAACAGTTTTAGAACTTTGAGTCTTCTTCAATCCGATATCTGAGTAAAAAGTTATGCCCAAAATACGACAGATGCACAAAACTGGAATTTCCAAAACTGCACTTCGTCAAAAACGCCCTTTCAAGTTTCCAATCTCCAAAATTAATATATCAAGTCCAATAATTGCCCTTATTTGATCCACATTTCATCCTAAATGATTTCATTGAGTCCCGATATTATTTTATCTGCAAAATAAACTAAAACACATCAAAACATTCATCAAACCCGAGAAACTAAACAAAATATTAAGTTAAAGGGGCGGTAAATATTGATATATTTTCCGCTCATCACACCCCCAAACCTAACATTTTGCTAGTCCTCGAGCAAAACAACAAAATAAAATTAAAATTAAACTAAGCCACTTTCGTAGGGATCACGGTTGCATTTAGCATATGCAACAAGCCTTTAAACCCCTAGGTGTCCCTAGTGGACGAGTTGTAGTCTCGTGAGGGCTTACAGCAATGATACCCACAAACATTTTACAAAAGTAAAAAGTTAGTTAAAACTAATGCACACAAAAGCAAAAAGACAAGCGAAAAGAGAATAAAGATGTTAGTGACTAATCAGGTGAAACTTCTACTCCAAGTTACTAGTTGTTTTTTTATTTTAAATTACTGAATAAGTAAATTCTCCGATTTTTTACCATTCTCCATATACACAGCCAACAAAATATTAATCAACTCATTTTTGCCCACAACAGTCATAAGTGCAGTTGATAAGAGAGTAATATTTTTGTCCTAAAGTTCTATCAGATTTCACACCTTTTTTATAGCAATGGAATAATTTTTCTGATTTTTCTGATTTTTTCTTTGATTTTCTCTTATTTTTTATTTATATACAATATCTTCCATCTATGTAGCGAGTGTTGGGTCGGTGGCTCCCAAACCAGTTGGCTTTAGGGCACCAGGTGTTAAGACACCCCTACGGACTTAATTACCCAGACTTTATATATATATATATATTTTTTGCAGCATCTTTGATCCATGTAGCGAGCTTTGGGCCAGTGACTCCCAAACCAGTTGGTTTTAGGGCACTAGGTGTTAAAACACCCTTACAGACTTAATAACCCGGATCTTAGATACTTATTTTTGTAAATCAGAATTTTTTTTTTTTTTTTTTTTACTCCATTGCTTTTTGAGATGCTTCCTCCAATTAAACTAGAGCACTGAATATTACAAACTTTTCAATTTAGCTCATGTCCGTATGTTACTATATATGTTGATAATATCTGTCAACTGAGCATATGAAGATTCCTTTTAGTCCGTTTTAAGGAGCATTCACAAATTAAATAATTCAAAATAAAATAAACAAAAATTAACTTGTTTCGAAAATAGGCTTGAGATACGTCTCAGGAGTGGAAACTCCTTACTCAGCTATCTCTTACCAATTTCACCTTTTTAGTCAAAATAAAAACACAAAAACGAAAAATATTTGTAATTTTTGAAAATTTTTCATTTTTTTGTATTTTTCGAAAAATTTTGGACTAAAAATAAAAAACAACAATACAAACAAGTACTATTAACAATATCTCACCCCTAAACCTAAATGAGACATTGTCCCCAATGTCTTAAACAGTAGAAGAAGAGTTTAGAAAATCGTACCTGGTTAGTTGAAATTCTACAGGAAATTAAAGGTTAAGATCCAGATTTATTCGACGCTTCTTACCACGATCATCATCGGACCATTTTATCTTTGAAATGATAGGGTCAACTTGTGGTTCATAGGCTATGAGTTGGTCAATTAGATCCGGAGCAGTTCTGGCAGTAAAGAGGAGTTCTTTCATAGGTTTGACACGAACCCATTTCTCCGAGCATCATCAAGAAACACACAAAAAGAAAATCATAAAATCCATCAATGTTGAGCAGTCCAAGCGGTTTCTGGTGTATGTTCAGGTTCGCCCAAGATAGTACTATAAATATTTCCTCCAATGTGCCCAAGCCACCTGGCAAAGCAATAAAAGCATCAGAACGGTTAATCATTTCTACCAGTCGTTCAGACATACCTGGCACGATCAGTTCCTCTCCGTTTGATGATCCAATAAGATTCGCCTCTGCCAAGGGTTTTGGGATGATTCCCAAAACGTTACTGCCTCCTTCCTGTACAGCCTTTGAAACGATCCCCATAAGTCCAAGATTGCCTCCGCCATATATTAAGTGCATATTCCTTGCTGCTAAGACTCGACCCAATTCCTGTGCTGCCTCTATGTATTGTGGTTTAGTACCAACAGTACTACCGCAAAACACACAGATGTTCTCAACTCGTCTTCTTGAAGTGGCTTCCATTTTTTTTTATGTATTTCTTTTCAACTATGGATGCCTTCAAAAGTGCAATGACGGGCTGAATTTATAGTACCTGAAAAAGGGTGAATACATAATAGCACAAGTATCTTCCAGAGGACGCTTGTTAGCTAAACAACAAATGAATCGTGAAAGGTCAAAAAGTCTGGATCCTGTCTACGAAAACAAAGATAATTACAACAGAAAAGCGAATCAAAGCAATAATTAAGGCAACGGAATTGTGTATGCAATACGCCACTTGTTGGTATATAAATCCATTAGGATGCGTCTAAGATTTCATTCTTTACTCAGCCATCGTTAATGAATTGTTTCTCCTCTTTGATTGCCAAACACAATTCCTTCTGTTTAAAATGCTCGTTTGTGCCTTTCCCTACAAAAAACACACAAAATTAAAAAGTTACAACATGTATACACAAAATATGAAAACAAATTACAACAAATTGCATGGGTTGCCTCCCTGCTAGCGCTAAATTTTTCGTCTTCAGCCAGACGTGACTGAAATTCATCTGTTAAGGAGGTTTCAGTGTCGTTTTGGATGTCCGATTAAAGACAATCCCGTGAGCGTTGCTTTTGAAGGGTCTCTTCCAACGGTAAGTGGCAAAAAGAGTTTTGTCTCATTCAGTGCTCGTGCCACCTTTTTGCTCCTTGTTGTTCCAGTGGTTCCTGCAAAGAAAGAAAGAAAATCAGGAGGTCTTATATGGTGCTTGACTTGGAATGGAAGTTCCATTCTGTCAAGCTTCTGGGTGATATCTTTGATTTGTACTCCCCAAAACAGCGATGTTCTCCTGAATGCTCTGGATCTTTATTAAGGTCAGACATTTGCTCCTCCATTTGCTCTGCTTCTTGCTCCACCTTTTCTTCACAGATGTATTGTAAAATTTTTTATTCAGCTCTTCATCTGTCATCTGTGAAATACATGCTTCAAAATTGTCAACCCGAGGATGCAAAGATGTTTCTGACATTAGGTTTCATCCTCTGATACGACTGGAATGGATAGTTCAGATAGATCTTCTTCAAACATCATGGTAAACATGCTCCAAGATCTTCATTTTGAGGATTGAAAGTTTGATCCTCCGTTGTTGGTGCAGTTGGTACAAATAGATCAGCTTCATCCTCGTCAGAATCTGAATAATAAAAGTCAAATTGAGACTTTACCGGTTCGGGTTCCTGAACTGATACCTCTGGTTGTTGATACTGCTCAGCCTCCTCCTTTGTTGAAGTGTCTCTGTGGATTTCTGGGTACTTGAAGGCTTCATCAGTGTCATCTGAAACTGGTTCTTGAGGTATGTAGTTCTGGTTTTCTGTTAATTGTCTCATTTGATCTGTCATCCTCTGAATGAATTCTGATTGTCTCTGAATACTTTCAAGTTGCTTCAGGCTTGTTTCAAGCATTGTATCCAACTTTTCGTCTCGTTTCTTGGAAAAATTTTGAGCATATCAATCAATTTTTCTTCCTCTGATGGTTCTGGTTTTTGTTGAGGATAGTAGGTGGATGGTGGATAAGATGGAAAGTATGATGGTTCTGGCATCCAGTGATAATTGTTGGGCTGGACAACAGGCCTCAGAAAACCGGACTGTTGCTCCCAGATGTGGGGTGTATCTTCTTGTAAAGCTCGTAATCTTTCAATCTCTCAGTAGTGTTCCATTTTTAAATCACCTGAAAATACAATAAAAGAAATAAAAATTACAGATAAAGATAAAGAAAATTAGATACAAGTAAATTAGATAGTTTCAAAATTAACAACTCAAGAAATATAAGTCCCCGGCAACGGCGCCCAAAAACTTGACCGGCGTAAACACACACGTATAACGCAAGCGCACGTATCGTTCAAGTAGTATAAAAATATCGATCCCACGAGGACTTAATTCCTACTGTTGTTATTAATTGTTGAATCTATTTATTTACAAATATCTAATTAAATGGATAAGAGAGATATTGTTTGTTTGATTGGTTGAATGGCTTTACTAAATAAATAAATAAATAAAAAGACAAAAGAAAATACTAAAGAAAATACAAAAGACACAAAGATCTAGGGTTGTGATTTCTTCCAATACCATTTTAAAGATGAACTGATTATTATATAGATGGGTAAAACATTGATTTATTAACCTGGAACACGAAATTATGCGAAAGCATCTGTCGATGGTCAGACACAAATACCCAGTGTAACCCAATTGAACCATATTTCTATGTCAACCACATTATCTGGATTCATTAAGATTGAGTTCCAATTATGGCTACCCTCGCCCGACAGGTATATTCTTATCATGTAAGGAAATCTATTAAAGGGTTATCTATCCTCAAGGAAGATCGTGGGCTATTGAGTCTAAGGTCTTAAACTTAAAATCTCTATGTCTAGTTCATTTTAAGTTTACCTAATCAATTTTATTAATGGCCAATTAATAAAAAGCATTAAGATTAAGACTCAATAAATAAATCTTTATAATACCCAAACTATAATCTAACCCTTATAAACCGGTGATATTGAAATTCATCACAACCCCAGATAACTATTTAGTTACAACACATAACTAGGACTAATAACTGAAAAATAAAACACATAAAGTAAAAATACTGAAAAGTAAAAGACATAAAGTAAAAAGTAAAATAAATGCTAAGGTAAAAGGAATTACTTTTACTACTACTTATTTAGAAATCTCCCATAAAATAATATATAAATTTGTTATAATATTACCAACCGACCAATCTGACGGTATCCTGATTAAGTCAAATTAAGTCCAACCAGCCATATAGGCGGTAATATTTGTCCATAATCCAGCCATAAAGGCGGCGGTACCAAAATAAATTTACCAACCGACCAATCTGGCGGTATCCTTGATTAGTCAGGTTTAAACCAGATTAAATTGAATTGCCAACCGACCAATATAGCGGTATCCTTTATTAATCAGTATTTTAAATAGTGAATATATTATTTTTAAGGGAGATTAATCTAAATAGTAACAGTAAAAGAATTACCTTTCACCCTAGCTTGGGAAATTACCTCCTCATTACTGAAAAGTAAAAACTGAAAAATTAAAGAAAGAAAAGTACTGTGCGTAAAAGTAAATCGCGGAAAGTAAAAACTGAAAAGTAAAGAAAAGAAAGTGCGAAACTGAAAATTAATTACTGAAAACTAAAAATAAACAAACTAGATACAATCTTCTTATTTATTCATTAAGAATTTCAAAGAAGAAAGTATGAATTTTACAAATGAAATGGCTTGGTATTTATAGGCAAAATTTTGCCACCATCAAATCATCCATCAAATTCTCCACCAAATCCATTATTAATTTCTCCACTAATTACTCCACCAAATCCATAATTGCTCCACTAATTGCTTATCTTGTTTGGTGGTGATTTGATAATTTTTATTAATTATTAATTAATTAATATTTTGCTTTGAAAATGATTGATAATGACTTTTAATAATTACACTCCACACACTTCTGGATGGTTCATCAATTTCGGTCATGAAATCATCAGCATTCGAAAATATTTTCTCTTTCACAGTTTTAGAACTTTGAGTCTTCTTCAATCCGATATGTGAGTAAAAAGTTATGCCCAAAATACGACAGATGCACAAAACTGGAATTTCCAAAACTGCACTTCGTCAAAAACGCCCTTTCAAGTTTCCAATCTCCAAAATTAATATATCAAGTCCAATAATTGCTCTTATTTGATCCACATTTCATCCTAAATGATTTCATTGAGACCCGATATTATTTTATCTGCAAAATAAACTAAAACACATCAAAACATTCATCAAACCCGAGAAACTAAACAAAATATTAAGTAAAGGGGCGGTAAATATTGATATATTTTCCGCTCATCAGCACGTTGGGAAGACAAAGCAAAAAGGCTTTGAGGGATCTGATGGATGGATGGTCATTTAAGAAAAACCATTGTGTCATCATATTTCCTATAGGACGATTCAGAACTCTAGGAAACCTTTCAACTAACGTGAATGAAAGAAAGACAATCGTCACCCAAAGGGAATCTTGGCAATATATGAAGCAACATGACTGAGGTATACGATTTGGGGAAAATTGAGACTATATGAAGTTTTCAGAAGCTAACAACTTGAGAATATTGGGTCGGTCTACACCATCATCTTTTATAAAATTTCGAGCATCAACTCTCCAACTCGTTGATATCGATAACTATGGGACAAATGTTTATGGTGGGTTTTTACCATGTGGAGGTTCAAATACCTAAGAGAGGCATAATGGATATTATACTTAGCCAAAATGGATAATAAAGGCCTAGGGGCCTGGAGACACAAACGAAGTTTGACATAAGGACCTGACCTTGTTGTACAGAGGAGTTCACCCAAATTCCAGAGCATGTTAGGGATGAAGTGAGTTATTGTTGGGGTTTTGGGCGAAGAGCGCGGTTCGGACGAAATCGTAATTTTAAAATTTTTTAAATTACCGAATGAATTATTCAATATCCAATATGAATAAGTCATTCATATTTCACCTAAACATATTTATTCGATATCAAATAATGACATAAATAGTTAAGAAACGTCGCGAAATTATTATGAAAATATTTTTCCGCAAAATGGCATAAAACACGTTTTTGACCGAACCGACTACCCAATACACATGAGGGCTGCCCAGGTCAGCCCCAATAGTATTAGGGCAGTTCAGGGGATGTCCGAACAGTGAAAAATTCACTGTTTGGGCAGCCATCACCCGGTTTGCTCAAAAGTCACCCTGTAACACCGTTTTTTGCCGTTTTCGCTTATTTCAACATCGAAATAATTTCCGGCAATTGTTCCAACACCCAAAATACATCCAATACATTCAAAAGACATCATTTTCATCACAACCAACCCATATTTTCCAGATCTGATTTTGCAACAAAAATAATCAATTTTTCATGCTTTAATCCAACTTTTTCAACATTAATTATATTAATCTTAACACCAACCAAAGTCACCACAAATGAATCACCTAAGAACAATTCTAGGCATTACAAGAGTGGTCATAACACTCTAGAATGGCAACATATAATCAAATGAATAAATTGGATACATATTACAATAATAGCACCCAAAAAACTTCACACATGCATCATCACTTCCATATCCATCCACCAAAACCAAAAGCCCCAATTTCTACAAACAAATGAACCCTAGAACTATTCTAACAATTCAAGAAAATAAGAAACTAATTTCCAAGCTTAGGGTTGTAGAAGATTACCTTTAATCTCTTGATTTCCTAAGCTTTTTCTTGAATTTTCTTTCATTTTCTTCATGAATCATCAAATGTGATTTGAGGGGTTATGGTGATGATGATGATCGGCCATTGAAGCCATTTAAAGGAAATGAAAAAAAAATTCTTTAAAAAAATGGAGTTGCCGACTTTGGAGGGGCATTTTTGTCCATTTACCAAATTTAATCCAATTAAATAATATTAAGCTTTTTGGTAGCAAATCAAATTTACACACATTTAGCTTAATTAAATCATGTCATGTGTTACAATAATAATTAAACATATTTCATAACATTTATGAATATGGATATTATTTAACTATTCAAATATTTAACAATTAAATATCTAAATAATTAATTAATATAATTATTATATATATGTATTTTTATTCACATTAAATAACAAATACATATTTCATGACATGTGTCAAAATCTCATTTGACAAATAATTAATGTGTATCTAATCAAATTATGTATCAAATATAAATACACAATAATTACGATTGATCAAAAATGCCCTAATGTATGTGTTTTCGTTTAACCGATTAAACGATTCGAATTAACTCATTTAATCTGATGAAGTGTTATAAATAATCTTTATTATTCATAACGTGTTGCCCAAGTGCTCAATGAGTACACTTCATATTGTGAGACTCTCTAAGTTTAGGTTTATCTGTCACGAAATCCAATTTCGTGTCCATAATTCATCCACTCATGAATTATGACGACTACGGATAATCTCGCTAAACTATGCAGTCGAGGTCATTACATAAGTATAATCCCTCTGTCACAGGCTATCCATATTATACCTGGGATATATATAATAAAGTCAAATCCTTTCGGTATAATATAGTCGAGTTTTAATTTACGATCTCTAGATAACACTCGGAACTGATTTCCGAAGTTATACCACGACCATGGATTTACTAGATCGCAAACACGTGTTGGATGCATATGCCCTGTATGTAGGACTGACGGATTCTATCTTGATACGCACAGGATATCATGAGCATCAGTCCACACCCAACGAACAGGCGGAGGTCTGATCTAAATAGATCGGTGACGTGACTGCCATCAAAGTGTGGAGGATAACTCATATATCCACAGTGGTATCTCAAGTCGAATGACCACTATGCTCGCTCAACTCGAGAAGGTTCCTATTGACGTTGGTGTACCATATATTAGGAAATCTTCAGTGAGTCGTTCAGTATTTATCAAATAAACACCTACATGTCTATACGAGTCTCCCGAGACTCATGTTTCATTGGGATAAACCATCGGATCAAGTCACGATATATGACATGTACTGGTCTCAGCGGATTTTGCAAACCGACCTGTGTTAGTAAATCTTGACCAGGAACTTTATTTAAGGATATACAACTTATAGTGACGTTTCCCAATGTCAATTACAAACTACGTTGTAACTGCGCACTACGTTGTAAATCCTAGGGTCTTTGTCTAATATACATGTATCACTAAATCAGATTTAGTTTCAATCTAATTTTAATTAGATATCTAATCGCAATTAGATCGAATATGTATATAAAAGACAAGAAGTGCTACCATTGAATAAGTAATATTACGGAAAAAGAAATTGTTTGTATTTATAAATCGGATATAAATACGATCCGGATTGGCACTCTGAGCACCAACCCCAACAATTTCTCCCACTTACTCTAGTGCCAATCCACAGTATCATATACACATCTCAATGCGTATCACATACTCATGGCCCTCAAGAGCTCACCTAGCACTCAAGAGGTAGGCAAAAACAAGTAAGCCCATTTTAACAAATTGAGTCTGTCCAACAAACTCAATCGTTTTCCTTAGCCAGCATCATTTATATTTTGTAGAATCTAAATTCCACATCAATATGACTCAGACGCTATATCAGTATTGTGCTATAGCTACTGAGTTGTCTATGTATTTAGAGATCAAATCCAAATACTATGAGACAACCGCAAGCACTACACTAATATGAAAACTTCTAATCTATAAGGTTACTATGCAACTTCATAAGTCAATTGTGGGAACACAGAAACTGGGCGACGCATGCTGTCCCGGGCTCGCGGCCAGGTCGGGAGTACGGAGTAGCCACGGGGGACTAAACCGGAGAATAATGAAGTCGCCACCCGGTGTGAGCCGGGAAAATGAGATTTAAGGCCGCACTCACCCCTCGCAAGGGAAGACCTCAAACCGTTGGGTTCGGAATGGTCCCTTACTTATGCCACTTGTAATGAAAGGATTTATATGATAATTTAATCAGGCTTAAGTAATACTTATTTCTAAGAATATCATGCTTCTAAATCCACATACATACATCAACAAGTTCATCTAAATTTATATGTAACACATATTCGAATTTGCATACAGCCTATTTGCATGTAATCTATGTCTCAATTTGCATACATAAGGTTTATCATACGGCAAGCATACAAGTTAATGAACGCATTGGTGGACACAGAAGCGCAAACAAATAGCATTCTTACTAGCATGCATATTAAGAAAAGATATTTAAGCGCATAACAGAAATAGACAACTAGAGAGGTAATACAAGTGCATAACGTAAAAAATGGGAACTATGTGCTAAGATGGACATGTCGTAATGTGATGCAAGAGGATCTGTTTACCGTGGGCGTTCGTGCAGCGTTCGTAGACGTGTTCGAACGGTAAACAGAAGGTTCTCATTCGAGTAGCGTTCGTAAACGCGTTCGAACGGAAATGAAACAGAATGCTCACGTTCGTATGGCGTTTGTGAATGCGTTCGAACATAAATGAGACCTGATGCATGATAAGGCAAAATTCATGCGCGTTCGAGTTGCGTTCGTAAACGCGTTCGAACGGGAACAGACCTGATGCATGAAATGGGACGCAATACATAAACAACAAAATAAAGGGGCGCGGCGAAGTACTGCCGTAAAGGTGGCCTTTTGGGGCTCTTTGTCTCTCAAAGAGAGGACCTTTAGACCAACATACTAAGCCCATGCGCGTCACATCACAATACATGAAATAAAGACAATAAAAGTGTAGGACTTCGTATGCCCGATTGAACGTACATTCAACCCAAACACACTTCATCCGGCGCGGCGAAGTAGTGTCACAAAGGTGGCCTTTTAGGCTCTTCGTCTCTCAAATAGAGGACCTTTGGACTAACTCACTAAGCCCATGCGCTCGATCGCATCATACATACAAAAATAAAGACAATCATATCAAACTTAATATGTCCGATTGAACGTGTCTTGCATTCAACCGAACACACATCAACCGGCGCGGCAAAGCATCGTGGTAAAGGGCTTTAACCCCTCCCCATAGGGGATCTTTCATTCCACTTACTACGCCCATGCACTTGATTGAACCATGCATAAATAAGCAACATGCAGAATTCAAGTGACGAAAAATAAATAAACCAAAGCAACACAAAACAAAAGAGGGTGCCGTTTACTCAAGCGGTACGTGGAGTTGTGTCCCGAGTACAGATCATATTACCGTCCATTCGGAATCGGCTATGAAATTTATGTCCGGGTTTCCATCTGATATACCGCGAGAGTTGACACATCTCTCATTTTATTCCACAGCCACAACATACAACATCTCATAATTCATGCATATTTATCTACTCAAGGGCCACAACATGCATTTCAACATGACAATCACGTAAGCAATATTTAATAAATAGTACAAAAAAAGCGAGTGCGAGAGATACCCTCAGGTCTAACCTTTTTGCCAACTTTCAGGCTTGCGTTTCACGGACGTCGGAAGGGTACAGCTCCTCAACTTCTCCGGTTCACTGGTTTAGCGTCCTAGCTCACTGCTTTGCTGTTTTGCTTGCGGTTTGAACTCCGTTCTGCTCATGTTCGGCCTCTGTTTTGCTGCTCACTGTTCAGGCCACCTGTTTTGACGTTTCAACGGACTGTTCCAAGTTTTTTTGGGTTTTTAGTGCAGTCCTGTGTGATTATTTTAAGGATTATGAATGCAGTTTTTATGTTACTGTTTTTAAGGTTTTTAGGGAATGTTTTAAGAGGATTTTGCTGCTGTTTTCGGGGGGAAATGGGCTGCTGTTTGGGGGTACTTTAGCGGCTGTTTGGAGCGTGTTTGGGCTGCCGTTTGGGGGTATATTTTTCGGTGATATGTGGAGGCTTAGGGGGCTGCTATTTTCGGTTATGGAGTGGAGGAGATTTGTGAGGTTTATGGACGTGTAGGGCTGATCGGTTTGTGAAGGTGCTTTTAATGTGAAGGCTTGGGGTTATTTTCTTTTCTCTTGTGATTTGTGTGAGTTGTGTGTATATTATGTGTATGAGCTAGGGGAGTGCATGTCTTGGTTAGGGGTTGTTTATATAGAGAAGGGCTAGGGCTTCACCTTGTCTCACAAGGAAGGGATTTGGTGCATTAAAGGGAGGATTTGATTTGGTGTTGAGCAAGGAAAGTCAAAGATTGAGGGGGGACAAATCTTGGCTAGATTAGGAATACAAAATATTTAATTTGTTATGATTGATTTTAATTAGGCATGACATCTTTTTAATTTAGTATGTGATTTGTTTAGTTAGGAAGTTAATATATTTGATTTATCTTAATTAGGTATGATTATATTTTATGTTTTATTTAATTGGTAAATGGTTTAAATATTTTATTTAATTCAATGTTTAATTTAATTAAATTGGGATGTGTTTTATGGGCTTTGGGGAGCTAATTGGGCTGGGGTGCGAGGCTAGCAGCAAAACCAGAAACACTGACGCCGTTCGAACGCCAATTCGAACGCTACACGAACGTCCGCAATCTGTCTGACGTTCGAACGAAGTAACGAACGCAGCACTAACGAAGACAGTGAGCTTGTGAAATGAACTTGATGACGTACTTATTTCGAAGTTCCCCTTCCGACCTCCGTTTCCCGCAATATCCTTAGCTAAAAAGGTAGTGCCTCCAACTGAGACTCATCATCGGGTTTCACATGCGGAAATGCAATGCCTACATCAATACTTCATAAGTTACAACTAATTCTATTGATTCAGTATAATCAACAGTGACACTCTCACTGCATCTTTTCTGACTTTATATGACATAGACCATCTAATGTTATAATTAGGGTCAAAACTAATCTAACCTTATGGTTGTAGACTAAATTCTCCATGAATAAGAAACTCATTCTTAATATCTCTAAGATAACAAAGAACATGTTTCAAGACCCATCATATGGTCTGCAGCATATCAAAATAACTCGTAACAATTACGATTAAATTGATATCTTTAATCACACATAATATAACATTCATTACGCCATCATCCTATGATGCGTAAGATTGACTAGACACTCTAATCAATCTCTCTTTCGACAAAGGAATCATCATTTACGAAATATGAATACTATATATATAAAAGACACGTTAACTGTCAAACAGTTATACTAACTGTCAAACAATTATACTAACTGTCATACAGATAGTCTTATTGTGTCCTTTATTAGATCATATCTAATACGCGACTAATGAGAGTATCTCACAAGTCTCTTAATTTTATATCATATATGAAACTTTATATCAAATATAATAGAGACTACTCTTACTGCTTTCACAGAGAAAAGAAGACTTATGATATAATGAATGGGTTTTATAGCGGAAATCGGGTAACGCAACGGAACAATGGAAAATCAGAATTTTCCAATTTCAAAACTTTTTCTCGGATTAATTAAATAAACTTATTTATTTAATTACCCAATTATCAAATTATGAAATATTACACAATAAATCATTTTTTGTGTAATTACCGAATTACCCCTAAATATTGCATTTTGTTATTTTAATCCGAAATTATTCGAAACGATTTTGGATGATTCTAAATCATTACAAATATGAATTTAACATGTCCTACACATTGAAATTCAAATTGCAACAAAAATTCCCAAAAATTTCATCAAGGCCGTGAGCCTCCAAGGGTGGTATAATGTGCATTTTGCACTTTACATGTTCAAAACACATGAGGATGATATCCAATTAACATAAGATTTTATATATACCATATACACATCTAAATACACAACATAAATGAAAAGCCCCAAATTTGGAAGTGGTCTTAAACCCTAATTTTTCAATTTCACCAAATTGGTTAAATCCAACACTTCAATCAAGTTTCTTTCATTCCAATCAAGCCTCACCACACTGAAACAACTATAGAACAAATTTAGGTCATTTAAGAGTGGGTCAATAACTCTAGAATGGCAACAAGTTTCTTAAACCATCAAAAGAATGCTAGTTAACACCTTATAAGCATTCTATGATCTTATACATGCTTTAACCCTATCCATAAACTTCCATCAAACAAAAACACAAAGAATAAAGAGTAGAAAAACATGAGAACATCATAGCATGAAGCCCACAACAAGAGGAACAATTTTCTCTCTAATGGTAAGTTGGAAATACTTAATTAAATCCAAGCTTTTTCTTTGTTTTCTTTTCTTTGTCCCAAGCTTCTTTGTCTTTCTTTTAATGGAGTTTTGGTAAGTGTTTTCAAGTTATGAAACCCTAAAATGAAAACAAAAACAATTTATACCACCAACTTATGCCATGGCCGAAATTGTGGTAATAAAAAATATCTAGATATTTTCTTTATTTGTTTCATTAAAACCTTTATCAACTTGTTAACTTTAATCATCAAACCATTTAATGAAAAGTTTAAAGTCAACAAAGGCAACTAGTTCATTTAAAATAAATATTATAACTTAGGATATTTATATTTTTTAATTAATTTAATTATTTAACAATTAAATAATTAAATAATTATTTAAATACAAATATATTAAATATATATCTATTATATCTATTATATTTACATTAAATAAAAAATACACATATATTTATGATATTAGTCAAATATCTCAATTTGACAATTAATTAATGTGTATTTGAATTAATCTAACATTAAATGCAAATACACAAAAATTAAGGAAATGAATATCGGGTCCATTCACATGTATTTTGCGTTTAACCTTTAAACGACTTTATAAATAATCAATATTATTTATAAATGTTGCCCTAGTGCTTTACGAGTATATTTCATTAGTGAGACTCTCTAGATTCAGGCATATCCGTCACGAAATCCAATTTCGTGTCCTTAATTATCCACCCGTAAATCATGACGAACAAGGATAAACTCGATGAATCATACATGTCGAGGTCATGGCAAATGTATAATTCCTTCGTCACAGGTATCCGGATATATCCCAGAGATATAGATGTAAACGTCAAATCTCTATAGGGATTATCCAGTCGACGTCTCTATTAGCAATCTCAAAAAGAATATTTAGAACTGGCTTTTAAATTGTACCACGGGCCCATGGTTTTTATTGATTACTAATCATATGGACTACCTATGCTCTGATACAAAGAACTGACGGATCATATCTCGATACACACAGGACACCCTGAGGATCTATCCACACCCAACGAACAGGCGGAGGTCTGATCTAAATAGATCGGTGATGTGACTGCCATCTAAGTGTGGAAGATGTCTCATATGCCCACAGTGGTATCTCAAGTCGAAGAATCACAAGTGCTACTCAACCGATAAGATTTTATTGACGTTGGTTGATGAGTGGTAAATGTATCACTATTTCCCACTCATTTGACCTAATATTTTGTATAGTTTCTTGATTTTTGTGAATATTTTGATTTGTTTTGTGTTATTTTGTAGATAAATAAAGTTTCAGGACATTCTGGAGGTGATTTGGGGCCAAAACAGTGAAAAACAGACAAAAGGGCATTTTGGTCATTGGGCGCGTCCCGACGCGCAGCCTGCTTCGCGACGCCTAACGTGCGCCAGATACACATGTCAGAATCTGAGAAGTTTGACTTTGATAACGTGCGTCGTGCCACGTGTCACCATCACAGCCGATCTGCTAACAAGCGCTGTGCCACGTGTCATCATCCTACAGTGCCGACAATCACCATCGCCACGTGTCGCCATGTGTCATCCCGCGTGTCAGCCACGTCATCGTCCATCAGCAGTAGACCAAGTCAACTCACCACGTCAGCGCCACATCATCATCATCCAATCATAGCGTGACACGTGTCGCATTTCTACGGTGCCGACAATCACTGTCGCCACGTCAGTGCCATGTCATCGCCATGTCAGCATAATCATGAGTTGTCAGCCGCCTTGCCACGTGTCACCTTATCACCTTATCTGCAATTGCCACGTGTCAGATAAGAATCTGAGCCGACCAATCACGAGCCGCCACATCAGCGCGTCGCGATACAAGAAGAAACTTGCGCGTCGTGACGCGTGACACTTATTGACGCCTATAAATAGAGCTCGAAATTTCAGTTTCAGATGTACCTTCCTCTCCGAATTTTCTGATGTAAATAGGGAGTTTTCTATCTAGTTTCTTTTAAATTTTAGTTTTGTAATTAATTTTAATTACATTATGTAATAATAGTAATTTATTTTCTTTACTTTTACAGTTTTTACTATTCAACCATGAGGAGGTAACTTCCCCCTGCTATGGTGAAAGGTAATTCTTTTACTATTGCTATTTAGATTAATCTCCCTTAATTATAATATATTCACTATTTAAAATTTGACTTAAAAATGATACCGCTATATTGGTCGGTTGGTAATTCATTTTAAACTGGTTTTAAAACGGACTAAGCAAGGATACCGCCAGATTGGTCGGTTGGTAATTAAATTTTCTTACCGCCTATATGGCAGGTTTATTTTGATTCCGCCTTTATGGCTGGTTGGACTTAATTTGACTTAATCAGGTTACCGCCTATATGGCTGGTTGGTAATATCATCACAAGTTAATATATTATATTAAGGGAGATATCCTAAATTAGTAGTAGTAAAAGTTGATCCTTTTACCTTAGCATTTTATTTTATTTTACTTTTCAGCTTTTACTTTACCGTAATTACTTTTCAGCATTTTTACTTTATGTCTTTTACTTTTAAGTTTTTACCAGCCCTAGTTATGTGTCGTAACTAAGTTAGTTATCTGGGGTTGTGATGAATTCTAATATCACCGGTTTATAAGGGGTTATTTATAGTTGGGTAATTTAAATGTTTACTTATTAAGTCTTAAGCTTAATGCGTCTTGTTAATTGGCCACTAATAAGATTGATCTGGTAAATCTAAAATAAACTTGACAAATGAATTTTAGGTTCAGCTTAGACTTAATAGCCCAGGATCTTCCTTGAGGATAGATAACCCTTTAATAGATTTCCTTACAGGATAGACATATACATGTCAGGGCGTGGGTAGTAGCCATAATTGGAACTTAAACTTAATGAATCCAGATAATTTGGTTGACATAGACATATGGTTCAATTGGGTTAAACGGGTATTTGCGTCTGACCATCGACAGAGGCTTTCGCATAATTTAGTGTTCCAGGTTAGTAAACCGATTTATTACACAAACAAGAAATAATCGCTTCATCTTTTAAAAGATATTAGAAAGATTCACAACCCTAGATAGTTCCTAATATTGAATTTTCTTAAAAACCTACTTTCGTGCAATTTATTTGTTTTTAAATTTAGAATCATCACCATTTCAAATCAATCAAACAACCTGTTAGATACTAGTAATATTTGACCTCATAAAATTAATAGATTAGGTATAAGTCCTCGTGGGATTGATACTTTTTATACTACTTAACGATACATGCGCTTGTGTTATACGCGTGTGATTACACATCGGTCATTGGTGTGTACCATCCATTAAGAATCTTCGGTGAGTGATGAGTCGTTCAGTTTATCCACTATAACAAAAACGATACATGTATACTAGTCTCCAAGACTTATGGTTCATTGAGAAACCATTGGAATCATATATTCCAGTATACGACATGTACCGGTCTCAACGGGTTTACTATACTGACCAAGTAGTGTAAACCTTGACTAGGAACTGTCTGAGAATGACAACGTCATGATACAACTCAATGTTAGTTGTGACGCTTTTGCAACAGCATCATGACTAGTCACTCCAAGGTCATTACGTCTTTACCATATTAAGAGATACATTATATTATAGAAACTGCATATATTATTCATAATAATAACGTTTTACAGAAGTATTCATAAAGAAATACAACCGGGAATTGGCGCTCTGAGCACCAACCTCAACAATATACAATGCTAGAAAGAAGTTTGTACGCCCCCACTGACCCTACTAAAAAATATGCATTCTCTATGTTTTGATAAAATCAGACAATCTGACTGTATCAAAATTAGAGAAAACGAATTTTCGGAAAGCTTACCCGAGTCTACAATAGGCTCTATAAGCTAGTATATCAAACTGTGATCTTAACAGAATACAAACTTCAGGGCCATTCTAGAATGAACTCTTCAAACCAAGAAACCACAGAGTTCTCATTCGAAGAAATCATTCAAGGACGCCACTTTGCATTCTTTAGCTAAAATACATAGTTTATATCAACATTAACCAACAGATTATTAACTGTTCAATAGTGCGACTAGAGACAAATTTTCTCAGAATCTACAATAGACTACTGAGCATAGCCTTTCTCATTGTCTATACTATAAAGGTCGAACCTTTAATAAGCTCACTTTGCTTTTGCTGCGCAAACAATTTGCACAAACTTTTCAAGATTCGAATTTTCTACTTATACATATCATATATGTAATTGTAGAAACTAATAGAACCTTAATTAAAGAGATGAATTAGTGTTACTGGAGCATAACCCCAAGAGTATTGAAAAACTAATTCGGTAACACTCAATATCAATGAATCAAATCATATAAGATTCAATTACTCCCACTAACCAATTCCATCAAGATGGAATCGTGGAAGTTTAATATTGAGTAAGAATCATATTCATTAAATAACTTTAGAACTAATTGCCTTAAATTCATATGTTTGATCATATCAAACATCTTTGAACAATTCAAAGATTCACGATGAATTTCAAAGATATAGTTTTCAACAACTTTCAAATAGAATATTTTTGAACCATTCAAAATATTCTATCCGCGTTTCATCAGAAATATATTGAAAGTTCTCGAACCATTTAAGACGTTCAATATATATTCTTAGAAACATGCAACTAGTCATGAAAATTCATTAACTAAGTTACGAAGTAAAGAAAACTATCCAGGCAATTTATAATTCATTAAACTACATACATCCAATGTGTTAGTTTAATAAATCGGTGGTCCAATGACGATCATTGGTTAAATGAGATTTAATCACGTCCTGAATACAATATTCATTAAATGAATAAGGATATATGGTGTGATCTCGTATCAGACCATCCTTTACCATACGGAATAAGCATCTAATGCTTATGTGATAAAATCTCATAAAGCATTGTTCTAAGTTATTTAGTTAACCGAACATTTTCTTAATGTTTATCTTCTTATCAATGACACTACTAGTCATATTAAAATATGTAACAACTGTTTATATAGAACAAGTAACTATCCAATAGTCACAAGTTCTGATATCAAATATAAAAATAATCATTAAATATTATTTTAATTAACTAGACGGGAGATCTGGTATCCAATACCTATAGTTGTCGTATTGTGAGAATCGATATTCTATATACGCAACTATACGCATCTCATTTCTTAAGCTTTATAATTTGCCTTCAACTATTCACAATAATTACAAATAATTGATTAGCAAACTATGTCAGACACATGACTTCTAAAAGTCACTAAAGCCAAGAAACGTCATTATAAGATAAATAAATACTAATGAGGTTTTCCTAATGCCAGTTAAGAATCTCGAGACATGAACTAATTCAAGTCAATTCTTATTGCATAAGAAACTATTCTTACTAGATAACTATATCCAAAAACAGATATCCTTTTAGATTACCTAATCGTGACTTAGTAACTAAGTCACTAACCATCTTGATTTTTCAAGAAAATCGGAACAACAGTTCTCTATGGTTTGAACTAATCTAACAATATATAAGTCTACTGTCATTCTAGAACCTATTCTAGAAATACGCAACCATAAGTAAAGTCAGAAAACATATTCAAGTAATATGCATGCAGTGGATTAGAAGTATATTTCTATCAACAATATAGAATAAAGGAAAAACAAAAGCAGCAAATTCCATAAAATTATACACTACTTTAGTTATGGATTTTTAACCCAACAGTGTCTCCCACTACTTTACGTAATACCGTAATCCCTAACGGAGAAAGGGAATTCAATAATTAAATCGAATTCCATAGTGGGAGTAGGATCCCTTGAATATATTTCGACTCACAGCTTTGGCACGATCTCGCCTACGTATATTCATTAGGTAGACAACACATTGTCAATCACTCACTAGTGACTCCTGATTTTGGTCCTGACCGTTTCTCGTTATGACAGTTTTGGCACGTCACAATGAGGCGTATCAAGGCTTCACTTGCCAATGACAAACTCAAGTTACCAATGTAGTCCTGACAGCTTTGGCACGTTCAGGATTTCCACTTTCACTTGAATTTGTCTAGTATCTATATACATCCGGCATCGATAAAATTCTATCAACTACACCTTCACTGCTTTGGCACGATCTCGGATGCAGCCATAGAAAGTTACCCATAAACCGTATTGACAAGACGGACCAAGAAAAATGCATCTAATACACGTTACTTTATAGCCTTATTTAAAGCGGGGATATTCCTTAAGGAAGCATTGCTCCACATCAAATGTAGAATTTTAATCTAAATCATTTTCTAAATAATTCAATTCAACCTTAGAAAACATAACTCAATTTAACCATTAAATTTCTGTTACGTTTCCGTTAGCGTAGAACCGAAAAGTCAAGAAACATATAGATTACATGCATGTGTGAACATTAAAATTGCATTATATATCATATATCAAGCATGACTAATGCAATGGATGAAGCATCAGACCTGCTCTGATACCATTTTTGTTGTGGTTTTGGGCGAAAAGTGCGGCGGAAGCGCGTTGGGGTAAAATCGTAATTTTAAATTTTTTTAAATTACCGAATGAATTATTCAATATCCAATATAATAATTCATTCATATTTCACCTAACATATTTATTTGATATCAAATAATGACATAAATAGTTAAGAAACATCGCGAAACTTTTAAGAAAATATTTTTCCGTAAAATGGCATAAAACTCATTTTTGACCGAACCGACTACCCAATACACATGAGGGATGTCCAGGTCAGCCCCAATAGTATTAGGGCAGTTCAGGGGCTGCCCGAACAGTGACAAATTCACTGTTTGGGCAGCCATCACCCGGTTGGCTCAAAAGTCACCGGTAACGCCGTTTTTTGCCGTTTTCTCTTATTTCAACTCCGAAATAATTTCTGGCAATTGTTCCAACACCCAAAATACATCCAATACATTCAAAAGACATCATTTTCATCACAACCAACCCATATTTTCCAGATCTGATTTTGCACAAAAATAATCAATTTTTCATGCTTTAATCCAACTTTTTCAACATTAATTATATTAATCTTAACACCAACCAAAGTCACCACAAATGAATCACCCAAGAACAATTCTAGGCATTACAAGAGTGTTCATAACACTCTAAAATGGAAACATATAATCAAATGAATAAATTGGATACATATTACAATAATAACACCAAAACACTTCACACATGCATCATCACTTCCATATCCATCCACCAAAAACCAAAAGCCCCAATTTCAACAAACAAAGGAACCCTAGAAATATTCTAACAATTCAAGAAAATAAGAAACTAATTTCCAAGCTTAGGGTTGTAGAAGATTACCTTTAATCTCTTGATTTCCTAAGCTTTTTCTTGATTTTTCCTTCATTTTCTTCATGAATCATCAAATATGATTTGAGGGGTTATGGTGATGATGATCATCGGCCATTGAAGCCATACAAAGGAATTGAAAAAAAAAAATTTACTTTAAAAAAATGGAGTTGCCGACTTTGGAGGGGCATTTTTGTCCATTTACCAAATTTAATCCAATTAAATAATATTAAGCTTTTTGGTAGGAAATCAAATTTACACACATTTAGCTTAATTAAATCATGTCATGTGTTACAATAATAATTAAACATATTTCATAACATTTATGAAATATGGATATTATTTAACTATTCAAATATTTAACAATTAAATATCTAAATAATTAATTAATATAATTATTATTATATATGTATTTTTATTTACATTAAATAACAAATACATATATTCATGACATGTGTCAAAATCTCATTTGACAAATAATTAATGTGTATCTAATCAAATTATGTATCAAATATAAATACACAATAATTACGATTGACCAAAAATGCCCTAATGCATATGTTTTATTTTAACCGATTAAACGATTCGAATTAACTCATTTAATCCGATGAAGTATTATGAATAATCTGTATTATTCATAACGCGTTGCCCAAGTGCTCAACGAGTACACTTCATATTGTGGGACTCTCTAAGTTTAGGTTTATCTATCACAAAATCCAATTTTGTGTCCATAATTCACCCACTCATGAATTATGATGACCACATATAATCTCGCTAAACTATGCAAGTCGAGGTCATTGCATACGTATAATCCCTCTGTCACAGGCTATTCATATTATACATGGGATATAGATAATAACGTCAAACCATTTCGGTATAATATAGTCGACTTTCGATTTACGATCTCTAAATAACACTCGGAACTGATTTCCGAAGTTATACCACGGCCATGGATTTACTAGATCGCAAACACGTGTAGGATGTCTATGCCTGTACACATGACTGTCAGATTCTATCTTGATACGCACATGATATCATGAGCATCAGTCCACACCCAACGAACAAGTGGAGGTCTGATCTAAATAGATCGGTGACGTGACTGCCATCAAAGTTTGGAGGTTAACTCATATATCCACTGTGGTATCTCAAGTCGAATGACCATTATGCTCGCTCAACTCGAGAAGATTCATATTGACGTTGGCATACCATATATTAGGAAATATTCAGTGAGTTTCTCAGTGTTTATCAAATAAACATCTACATGTCTATACGAGTCTCCCGAGACTCATGTTTCTTTGGGATAAACCATCGGACCAAGTCACGATATATGACATGTACTGGTCTCAGCGGATTTTGCTAAGCGACCCGTGTTAGTAAATCTTGACCAGAAACTTTATTTAAGGATATACAACTTATAGTGACGCTTCCCAATATCAATTGCAAACTACATTGTAACGGTGCACTACGTTGTAAATCCTAGGGTCTTTGTCTAATATACACATATCACTAAATCAGATTTAGTTTCAATCTAATCTTAATTAGATATCTAATCGCAATTAGATCGAATATGTATATAAAAGACAAGAGGTGTTACAATTGAATAAGTAATATTACGGAAAAATGAATTGTTCATATTTATGAATCGGACATAAATACGATCCAGATTGGCACTCTGAGCACCAACCCTAACAGTTACCATGCCGACCCGACCTAATGAAGGAATGATGAATTTAAGATTATCAGAGAATTTGTTGAAACCCGACATGATGATGTCCATGCATGTCGACCAGACTTGGTTGAGAAGCTAGATTGAGCTTTAACAAGTATCATATGTCTTGATATACCAACCCGATTAATGCACATGGGATCATAGACCAATCTATATTTAAGTCATATGAAGTATTCCTTAAGTGAGGAGATTGGCTTATGGAGGGCTAGATCTCATGACATATGCCATATCTGTGAGTTTGGGCTTCTGGAATGCTAATGATGACATAAGTTAATCAACGGCTCTCAATGGAAGAATATGTTAGCGACATAATCGCAAGATGGATTTTGATGATGCAACACTAGAAAACTTCGACGTGCTGTAGTGGACATTACAAAAAGATTTCGAAGCAATTATTGATTAAAAGCTAGCTAAAATGTGCTATAAGATGATCAAGAGAGCAAAGATGATAAAGAGCCAAAAAGATGATGAAAATGTCCAAGCAAGATAAAGATCAAGATGATGATTAAGACCTAAAACTAATTGTAAGTGATTTTATTCAAATGTTTTAAAGCTCTTAGGAATCATACATTTTGCATCATTTGCATTTAAAATGGCTTAGAATGCTTAAAGAATCATTTGTACTTTATTTGCACCAAAATGAATTTCAATGCACAAGTGCATCAAAAAATGGCTTTGAAAAATTAGCAAATGGTTGAATTAAACTTCAAATGATATACTGTTAGATAGATATGTTCTCTGGTTTTCTATGGGTTAAACGGAACACAATTCGGATATTTAGAACTTTTGCTAGAGTCATATTACAACAACATGTTTATATGTGCATTTTCAGTATATCGGTCATATTAGAAATATTCCATAAAATTCATCAAATATTTTTGAAGCTGAAATTTTTACAGATGATATATCTATGTGTTTAGTTTATGTAGAGATTTACGAATCATGATTTGGAATTTTGTAGAGCAAGTTATGGCCAAAATATCGAGTGCTGTCAATCTTGACTGGTCATCAGAAACAGGCATACCGGTCTCCAAACCGGCATACCGGTCCCAGAGATCCCAACGGTCATTTTTGGAGCCGTTTGAGCTGTCAGACCGGCACAACGGTCCCATGCCGGTCCCAGAACTTTAAAACGACTATAAACGACTAATTTTGTGCAAAATCTATAAATTCATCATTTTTCTCACTTCTAATACATCTCTTGCACATATATTCATCATTTAATCATGTCAAAATATTCTTGAGAGTTTATATCCATCTTCAAATCATTTTATCTCCAAAATCAAATTTATAAAGCTCATTATTTTACATTTTTATATTTAATTATTGAGCTTGTTTTTCATTTGGATAATACACTCACATTCAAATTTTCATAATCTTTTGTGAGTTCCCAAATAGCAAAGAAAGTTCTTAAAATCTTCTATATCTTTCACTCACTGCAATACTTGTAGGTAATTTCAGAAGATTGTTAGTTATTCATAAGACGGAACAGTGCCGGTGCAGTTGAGTCATAGGCTGTTGCGTCAATAAAGTATGTAGCAATGGCTAAACGTTGTAATGATGGATTTATGCTAACATAGGTATTTGAACCCAGTGGCAGTACAACTATTTGTTGAGTGGTTGGGGAAAGCGGCATGGGGGCCATGATGTTCTGGTGACGATGGCTGACATCATGGATTAATAGAATAGTATATTTGAGAGCCTATATAAAGGGGTTGAATTCAGATTCAAAGGTTAACAAATTTTATATCTTACAACTTAGAGAGAAGCTGATAGTTGAAGAGTTGGTGATAGAGAGAGAAACCATGTCAGCATCTGACCACTTGAGAAATTTGTATTGGGCTTGTTGTAAGACCAGGTGTGTTTATTTTTTTAATCTTATACCCCACTTGTAACTCGGGTCGGTCTTGACCCATAATATGAATAAAATATACTTATTTTCTCCTTGGACGTAGATTGTAGATATTCTTCGTCGAACCACGTAAATCTTTTGTCTTTATATTTTTTCTTGCTTGCTTGTTAAATTTATTTTTGGTTCCTATTAACCAAACAAATTCACTACTGAGTGAGGTTTATTCGAGGGGTCGATTTCTCATATTGTCATTCGAACGAAAAACAGCCGTCAACAATAATTACTAATTAAAACAAATAAATTCAGCTAAGCTGAAAAATTACAATAGCAATAAAATAAAACAGTGACAAGGAAATAAAATAAAATTTTGCTTTAATTAATATATCCACTAAAAAATGCAAAAACTGAGAGAAATATCGATTAGATGATAAAGAAGATAAGCATAAAAACAATGAATCATAAGATAAATTTAGGAAGGGAAATTATTTTAATACAATACAATGCTAATGTAATACACACATAATGTATTATATCCCATAGTAATTAATACAGTCTAATGCAATATAGTATATCATTCGAAAGACCGTCACCACCCTAGCCATCAAACAGAGTGACGTCAAATGAATATGAGATTGTAGCCTCAACCATGCAATTGAAAGAGAATAATCCAAAGGCGATTTATGGAGAAAATATTGTGTTTTCGATGAATTTTCTAGTAATTTTTAATCATTCCTAGTAAAACAATGAAATTGTGGAAGACGAAACACTTTTGAAATAACAAGTGGATTTTGGAACATTTTCAAAGTTTTAGAGTAAAAGTGTACTTTTGAAAATCAATGGGTGGAAAATGATAATTTCCCATTGTTCAAATAATAATTTCAATTTGACAATATTAAATGATCGAATTACCCTTGTGATGTCAATATTTTTTTAACGCCGTTAACGAAATAGTGTAAAACGGAATAATTTTCAAACAACGGGTGGATAGGAAATAAAATAAATTTTGCTTTAATTATTATATCCACTAAAAAATGCTGAGAGAAAAATATCGATTAGATGATGAAGAAAATAAGCACAAAAGTAACGAAGTGAAAGATAAATTTGAGAATAAAATTGAAAGTAAAATTAAAATAAGAGGAGACACGTATATGGGAGGGGGAAAATAATTTTTTTAAAGTAACGGTAATTTTGAAAATAGATGCGGATAATCGAAAAATTGGGACTGATGAGATAAATTGAGGGGGTGAAAGTGAAACTAGGAGTAGCTACCAAGCCCGATCAAGCTTGAATGTTGTCGGGTCGGGCTGAGCCCAATCGAGTCGGGTTTTTAAAAAATGAATTATTTGTTGATTTTTAATAATTTTTTTAATTATTAAAAATTAAAAATTAAGAATTTTTAATATTTTTAGTGTTTTTTTATTTTTTGGATTCAATTTTAAAAATTCAATTATAAATATATGAATTAAAAATTAAAAATTAATTTATATAATTAAAAATTATTTTTTTATTAATAAAAATCCGTAGGAACGGGCTGCCCGGGCTCGTACTGTCTGCCACCGAAGATGAAACTGGAGCTCATCATGTAAATTACCTGTTAAAGGCCCAATTGTAGTAGAAAATCTTGGACAGCCCAGCTAACTGAATACCCGTAACAAAGGCCCAATAGTAGTCCGTGCCCAGCATTCACCGACTCGGGCGTCATCTCCCTTCCCCTTCTTCAAAACCCTAAAACACAAAACCCAAGACTCAATAGTATAAAAGCCGACCTCAAACCTCGATAGCAAAAACCATTTGTTGGCCGCACCACACTCTCAGAGAAAATGGTATCATTGAAGTTACAGAAGCGGCTCGCCTCGAGCGTCCTCAAGTGCGGACGTGGCAAGGTCTGGCTTGACCCTAATGAGGTCAACGAAATCTCCATGGCCAACTCCAGTACGTCTTATATGTTTTTATCGCTCGATTATGTCAATCTTTCTAAGATATTGTGAACGTTAGATCTGGTAGCTTAAGATATTTTGAATTACAGTAAGGAGTTACCATTTGTGCTTTTGATTTATATATCTATTATCCCTCCAGTTATTAACCTTTATCAGAATTCTTGTGGTTAGCAAGGTTTCTTTATTTAATTGTTTATATTGATCTTGCAGAAGTTAACCCAATGTTTCTGATTATTGTTAATGTGTTTAAATTGTATATTATGGTTTCTAATTGCAGGGCAGAACATTAGGAAATTGGTGAAGGATGGCTTCATCATCAGGAAACCAACAAAGATCCACTCTCGTTCTCGTGCTCGCAGAATGAAGGAGGCCAAGAGGAAGGGTCGTCACTCTGGATATGGTATGGCTGTGTCTGAAAATTAGTTAAGCCTTTTCAAAACTGCTGTTTACTGCTTTATAGTCGTGGATTGAGTTTCTTTTTTCCCTTTTGGTGACGCTATAGTTTTATCTTAATGCTTTTAGGTAAGAGGAGGGGTACTAGGGAGGCTAGGCTTCCCACTAAAATCCTCTGGATGAGGAGGATGCGCGTGCTCAGGCGTTTGCTCCGCAAATACCGTGAGTCAAAAAAGATTGATAAGCACATGTACCATGACATGTACATGAAGGTCAAGGGTAATGTGTTTAAGAACAAGCGTGTCCTCATGGAGAGCATCCACAAATCCAAGGCTGAAAAGGCAAGAGAGAAGACTCTTTCTGATCAGTTTGAGGCCAAGCGTGCCAAGAACAAGGCAAGCAGGGAGAGAAAGCTGGCTAGGAGAGAGGAGCGTCTAGCGCAGGTAAATCTAACGAAGTATTACACTGAAACACTTTTTAATTAGTGTTGGCAAATGGGCCGGACCTTGAAAAGCCAACCATATTTTAAGTATTTTTTTATTTAAATCCAGGTTGGAAAAACATATTAAGACCATCAATTCAAAGTTTAATAAACTGAGTTTTTCCAATATCTTGAAAATATTAACATATAACACTTAAATTTAGGGATGGCTTTTCAAACTCTGGTTTTAGGGTTTAGGGCTTTGCAAAGCCAATCTTTTAAAGTATTTTTTATTTAAGTTCGGGTCTGGAAAAACACACTAAGAGCATCAATTCAAAGTTTAATAAACTGAGTTTTTCTAATATCTTGAAAAAATTAACATATAACACTTAAATTTAGGGATGAATTTTTCCAAGTCCGGCTCATTTGCCAACGCTACTTTTAATAGAATAACTTAGTATTAGGATTTCAAGCAATTCTGGTATGTGCTTGTTTCTTCAATTTTGGTGTGCTGGGCATTTCAGGGACCTGGAGAGAAGGCAGCACCAGCATCTCAACCGACCGAGTAAGAAACTCTAGACGTTGCTTGGTTTATGTGTCTAAAATAGTTCTAACTTCTAACTAAGATTATTCTTTACTTTTGTAGGGGTTTAGCTAAGAAAGCCAAGAAGTGATCGCAGATTGCTTATATGTCAGGAATGGAGACTAATATTTCGGTATATGTTGATGATGGTTTTGGTTCTAAATAGGGAGTTCGTTACCCAATTTATTTTGTTTAATTTAAAATTATTTATCTATAAACCATGGAATTTTTGAACCTAATGAATTGCAGTAGTTTCTTGTTATATGTTGAATGATGTATTATGTTCATTATGTGTTAGTGAACTATTGGTGCATGTTATTGTTGAAATTCGCGGTTTTTGATTCCTATAGCCTTGATGTTTGTTTGTTTTATCAAATGTTGAATCAATGTTTTGAGAATTGAAATGCTTTTGAATGTTTTACTTGATTAATACGCAATTTGAACAATTTTTCTGCCAGATTATCCTTACTTGCACGTCACTTTTTTTTAAATCAATTTTACTTGTTATACAAATAATGCTTAGAGCCCAAGAAACTTGACTTGATTTTAGATTACACCTGCCCCTGTAACCCAATGTTTCAATTTCACCACAAGCATATTTTAAAGCCAG
>SKCR01017434.1:0-44320 GCA_019454045.1 Zanthoxylum bungeanum | reverse complement strand
TGAAAATCCACTCTTGCTTCCCTATATGTCACGCCATTTCTGGTTCAAAACCATGAAGAAAAATGGTTGTTTTGGCGTGAGGAGAAGATGAGAGAGTGGAGAGAGAGAATTGGTTTTTGACTTGATGAAAATGTGTAAAACTTTTGATTATATATTTTCCAAATAAATAATCAATTTCATTTAATTAAATCCAATTTATCAAATGAAATTTGGAGCCAAAACTTAAAGCTTTTCCCTCCAAAATGCTTTACACTATTCTAGTCAAATCCATCATTATTCACATCAAGTCACTTTAATAAAGTGACATGTTGTCAAGTCACATCACTCAAAGTGACAAGTGATTTGACGCTTGATGCGACTAATGATTTGACGCTTGATGCGACTTGCGATGCCGCACTCGAATTCGAAATACGAATGCGCTCGCAATCACACTCGGGCTCGGGTTCGTTAATTACAAATTAACGAACTTTCCGTCGCGTCGTAATTAAACGATTACGCCTAGCGAATTCACTATTCACGTCGCTAACGAATTAATTCTAAATTTAATTCATTCGCCCGAATTAAAATCTAATTTTAATTACGCGTCGAAATCTAATTTCGTTTAATATATCGAATATATTAATTTATCGATTAATTCCAAATTAATCGTTATCTCTCTTTAGACGATATTTTATCCTAGATAAAATATCTCCGTAATTAATCCTAGATTAATTTTCTCTTTCTTCTATATAATCCCATATTATTTAAGAGTGCGAGTTATGCGTCATCGGTGGATTATCAGGAAGCGACCCCTGAGATCCCCAGATATATTGGCAGTAAATGCGGTCGTCGGAGTATCCGAATCACGTACGTACCAAGTACTACGTTCTACCGATTTACGAGACAAGGTCGACTCCTAGCAAAGCACCAAGTCTTCCCAATTCTCCAGACATATCCATATATATACAAGGATCTATATCAAGCGTAGTATACCATTGTATTGTGCATATCGGCCCAGTATCGGATAGTCACGTGCTAGGGCTGGGGCTGGATAAGTGTCTGCCCCCGTCCGAAACACATATCGGATGTCTGGTAACATAGTCTCTATAATCGGATATTCATGACTTGGTCACAATATCCCGATTGGATGCGCATCACTCAAGAGCACTAGTACCGTATCCTGCGTGACATCATCTCCACTATGACTGAAGTGATACTTCCGTCTTGACATCACACCCAATACACTACGACTCTCTGATAAACCCAGAAGTGGTGTACGCAGAACCGGTTAAAGCCCTGTACCACCAAGACCAAAGTCTATCGATTATCGTAAGTATTAGCAATGTAAGTCTCAGGTTAAGACTATACACACCTACCTTGATTTCGGCCTCCATAGACACATAGTCATAATACCAATGGGATTCCGAGGGTTCTATCAAGAGCGAAGCTGTTTCCCGTACCATCGGTGTGAAACACGACCTCCTATCGCACTTGTATAAGTATCCAATACTTATATATATGAGAACTATGCCGTTGTGCCCTCACAACGCGCACAAGTGCAATACTAGCCTACTCCGCATTATCGATGTCCAGTCTCGATAATACTCCGGCTAGGGATATTTAATGATTAATCCTTCGTGGACTGATACTGTCTCATATCATTCTCAATCCAGGAACTAATCATAGGGACATCTCTTCATTTATATATCTATGGTGATCTAATCACAAATGATGAGAGTGCAATTTCCTTGTCACATAGTTAATTTGCTACAACAACACAATGATATGTGCAAATAGTGACGCTATGGGTCATTTTGTCCAACATTAAGGCCGCACTCACCCCTCGCAAGGGAAGACCTCAAACCGTGGGTTCGGAATGGTCCCTTACTTATGTCGTTTGTAATGAATGGGTTTGTGCAATATTAACCAAGTCTACTCAACATACATGTTGGTCAAAGTAGTCTAAATTCTTATAAAGCCTAAATCTAGGTTTGCATGCTTTAAAAGTAAACTTTCATAACATAATACATTAAATTAATATATACAAAATAAACATGTGGCCTAGGAATTCAGCCGTTCTTAATATAGGACCTCGCATGCCCGGTTGGACGTATTCCACGTCAACCGAACATGCCATGTCCAGGACAACAAAATAAAATATAACAAAGGGTGCCCTCAGGTCTTACCTTTTAAGTCGTTTTTCGGGAGTACGTTTCACGGTGCCGGAAGGGTTATCGTTTCCACTATTTTCATTGATCTGCTGTTTCTGCTTTTTCCACCGGTTCACTATTTCCGCTGTTTTCTCTGATTTACTCGCTATTCTGCTCGCTGTTTTCTCTGTTTTCTTCGTTATTTGGACTGTTGTTCGAGGTTATTTCTGATGTTATAGGGCTACTGTCTGAAGGCTATTTTTGGAGTTATGTCAGTGTGGGGGGCAGTTTGTGATTGATTCACGTCGTGGGCTTTATTTCTTGTTGTTTGTTACGTGAAGGAGCTCACGTTGAGGGTTTGTGGCTGGTTTGATCTCGGTCAATGAGGGCTGCCATGAATAACTTGGTTGAAGGGCAGTGCATGGGGGAAGCCGTGAGCAGCTAGGGTTTCATGTGAGTATGAGGGGGGCAGTTACATGAGGTAAATTAGAGGCTGTGTTGAGCATGGGCAGTGGCGAGAGGGTTTGTTGTGTGTGTTTATGATGCTGGTTTTGGACGTGTGCTGTGTGAGTGAAATGGAGACTGGTCAGGGCAGTTTTGACGATGAATGGAGATGTGAGGGCTGTCGTTTATTGATGGCGAGTTGAAGGGTACTGTTACGTGAATGGTCAGATGCGGGAAGGGTCAGATGCGTGCGTATGGTGGGTTGCTGGAATGGCAATTGCGTGAAAGGGGGGGATGGTCGAAGGATGGCTTAACATGGCATGGTGGTGGTCAGTTTGGAAGGCAGTGGGTGTGCTTCAGGAGGCTGATTGCAGTGGCTGTATTAGCGTATTTAGGGGTTGTTTCCTCTGGCAGTTTGGTGCGTGTATGGGGCTGCAGTGTGGAGCCTTGTGCGTGAGTTTAGGGGCTGTTTGGCGTGACTTTGTGAATGAAGAAATTGAAGGAGTTTCTCAATCGATGTGGGACTATGGGTGTGGCTTTGTGTGTGGGAATTGAAGACAATATTGAGTGAGTTGTTTCCTAATCAATGTGGGATTGAGGGACTTCTTGTGAGGGGGTGTTGGGTGTGAATAGAGGGGGCAGTTTAGGAGTGACCAAGGCTGCTTCAAAGGGGCTGTATTGGCGTAAGTGCAAGAGCAGAATGAATGGGGAATAAGAGTGAACACAAGGGCTGAAGTGAGAGCTAATGACGTGAACACTAGGGCTGAATGTGGGGGGCAATAGGCGTGAAGTGCATGTGAGCTGAGCGTGAATGAGTGAGTTTGGTGAAGGGGTAGTGGCACGGGTTGATTGTGAGAAGAGGCAAATGGGTTGCTAAAATGGCTAGTTTGTGGGCAATCTCCAGGGGTCTCCGGCGTGTGAAGAGGATGGTTTATTTAAAAGGTAGTGGGTGAGTTTACTGGCATGAACAAATGAGTTAATTTTGGGCATGATTGAAGGAAGAAATGAGATGTGATTTGATGAGCTTTTCGGTGAGATGATGGAGGATTGAGGCAAAAAAAGGAACTTTCGGTGATTGAAGGGATTTGTTGAATTTTTGGGAGAGGAAATGGCGTGCGTGATGAAGGGAAAATAATGGAGTGTGGGGGTGTTTTTTTGTTTGGTTTTGTTTGGTGGAAGATAGGAATAGGCGTGTGGGGTTGAAGGAAATTTGGTGTGTGGTTTTTGTTTTGGTTTGTGGTGTTATTTTATTTTTTGTGTTTTAATTATTTGTTATTATTTTTTTGTTAAAATTGTTATTTAATTGGTTTGTATTTTTTAATGGTTTGATTTAATTTGAATTTATTTAATTGGTTGGTGATTTTATTTTTGCATGGAAGTTGAAGGGACACAGGGTAGGTTTAAGGTTCGGGGCGAGAATAAATTTTGATACAGAGGCTCAACGAGTAAACCCGAGGTTAAGCGAGCGAACAAAATCCAACAAAACGTCAATTCTTGACTTTTTCCTTCCGATGTCCGCTTCCCGCCGACTTAAAAGGTGGTGCCTCCGTACGGGCTCATCATCGGACTGATATGCAAAAATGCAGTGCCTACAGTCGCCCCCACTTTGATGGGACTTGTGCAGTGTGTGACAATGACAATCCTATCAAAGTACGTGCAATGCATTTTTACTTACCTGGCTCGCCAGTTGCCACCTGACTCACCTGTTACTTCGAACTGAATTGATTTGGTGGTGAGGTACTGCGTCCCATGGGTCTTGTTCCCGAAGTGAGCTGAGGGTCTTGTTCCCTGAATTGAGTTGGTGGTCTTGTTCCCGATCTGAATTGTGTTGAGCTGAGGGTCTTGTTCCCTGAATTGAATTGTGGTGGGGGTCTTGTTCCCTGAACTGAGCTAAGGGTCTTGTTCCCGATCTAATTGTGTTGAGGGTCTTGTTCCCTGAATTGAGTTGTGGGTCTTGTCCCGATCTGAATTGTGTTGAGCTGAGTTGTGGGTCTTGTTCCCGTGGGTCTTGTTCATGTGGGTCTTGTTCCCTACATTGAGTTGTGGGTCTTGTTCTCGTGGGTCTTGTTCCCATTTTGGAGCTGAGGGTCTTTTTCCCTGAATTATGTTGAGGGTCTTGTTCCCTGAATTGAGTTGTGGGTCTTGTTCCCATTTTTGAGCTGAGGGTCTTGTTCCCTGAATTGAGTTGTGGGTCTTGTTCCCATTTTTGAGCTGAGGGTCTTGTTCCCTGAATTATGTTGAGGGTCTTGTTCCCTGAATGAGTTGTGGGTCTTGTTCCCATTTTTGAGCTGAGGGTCTTGTTCCCATTTTTGAGTTGAGGGTCTTGTTCCCATTTTTGAGCTGAGGGTCTTGTTCCCATTTTGAGCTGAGGGTCTTGTTCCCTGAATTATGTTGAGGGTCTTGTTCCCTGAATTGAGTTGTGGGTCTTGTTCCCATTTTGAGCTGAGCTGAGGGTCTCGTTCCCTGAATTATGTTGAGGGTCTTGTTCCCTGATTGAATTGGTGTGGGTCTTGTTCCCATTTTTGAGCTGAGGGTCTTGTTCCCTGAATTATGTTGATGGTCTTGTTTCCTGAATTGAGTTGTGGGTCTTGTTCCCATTTTTGAGCTGAGGGTCTTGTTCCCTGAATTATGTTGAGGGTCTTGTTCCCTGAATTGAGTTGTGGGTCTTGTTCCCGATCTGAATTGTGTTGAGTTGAGGGTCTTGTTCCCGATCTGAATTGTGTTGAGCTGAGGGTCTTGTTCCCTATCTGAATTGTGTTGAGGGTCTTTTTCCCTGAATTGTGGGTCTTGTTCCCGTTTTGAGTTGATTGTTCCGTACCTGGCATGCTAAACCTCATACCCAGGGTGTCGCTGAAATATCTCCATACCCGGAGTGCCGTACCTGGCAAAACTGATTTGATGTCTCCATACTCGGAGTGCCGTACCTGGCTGAACTGATCTCATGTCTCCATACCCGGAGTGCCGTACCTGGCTGAACTGATCTCATGTCTCCATACCCGGAGTGTCGTACCTGGCTGAACTGATCTCATGTCTCCATACCCGGAGTGTCGTACCTGGCTGAACTGATCTCATGCCTCCATACCCGGAGTGTCGTACCTGGCTGAACTGATCTGATATCTCCATACCCGGAGTGTCGTACCTGGCTGAACTGATCTGATGTCTCCATACCCGGAGTGTCGTACCTGGCAAAACTAATTTGATGTCTCCATACCCGGCAAACTCTGAACTGATGTGGGCCTCAACCCGCAGAATGCCATACCCGGCAAAGACTGATAATGATGTGGGCCTCGACCCGCAGAATGCCATACCCGGCAAGGACTGATACTGAACTGATGTGGGCCTCGCCCAAAATGCCATACCCGACAGAATTAATACTGAGCCAATGTGGGCCTCGCCCCCAGAATGCCATACCCGGCAGAACTGATACTGAACTGTTGTGGGCCTCGCCCCCAAAATGATATGGGCCTCGCCCTCGAACTGATGATGTAGGGTCTCGCCCCTAGGCTGATATGGGCCTCGCCCTCGAACTGATAATGATGTGGGGGCCTCACCCCAAAGCTGATATGGGCCTTGTTCCCAAGCTGACATGATATTCTGTTTTACATAATGTATTACCTCTCACGAGATAATCTTTGATAGCTAGACATATTTTCGTCCTCAACGAATGCTTCGTGTCAAAACCGATGAATCTTCAAAGTACTCGATATACTCAAGTCCAATCATCATCTGAATGGGTGATCTGAGCTAGACTCTTCGTGTGTGTGTGCCAGGGCTCTTCCGCAGCTTAGTCCTTAAGTAAGCCAACTTGGTGATTTCGTTTCAGAGAATCTGTGAAGGCACCTAGATAATCATTCACCCGGTAGCTTATTGTGATAGACTAATTTGGAGGACTCGTTGTTTATTCATGTCACCAAGCGATAAAAAGCCTAAGGGGCTTGGGTATTTAGAGAGCCTCGCTCCACCCTCTCTCTGGGGAATCTACAACGGGAAATCTATTTGACATTCAGTCACACACCATAACTCGTTGGCACGTACCGTAAGGTATAAAAAGGTGCGCTCACTTGGTCGCTCGAACCCTTGAGTGGGGAGTCCTAGTTGTGGGCAATCATTCGTCAGTGAGAGCCTTTGTTTACATTCTTTTAAACCTGCATGCGAACCCTAATTGTATAACCAATAGAAATTATTTCTTTTATGTTTGTGTTTGGATCATCCTCATTTGGATTCTGTTGGACTTCTGTCAGAGATATGAACTGGTTGGGCCATTTAAACTGGAACGAGTTCGTGTCCTTTGTCCTTGATAATTGGGCCAAAAGCTTCTAAAATGCCGATGGGCCATTTTGTATTTGGTGTCTTTTATCATTGAAGTTGTTTAGTTATGTTATCGCCAAAAGTATGAACTTGTTGGGCCTTTTCAACTGGGACAAGTTGCACCGCGCAATAATGAGTGATTGCCTGCTTAAAATGATGATAGGCCAACTTATATATGTATTTTCTGCATCACCCGCATCTCACGCATTTCATGCATTACACGCATCATGTTAACCCTTTTGTGTCTTAAAAGCCATCATAGATTCCCGTTGGGTTAGAAAAGCAGAGAGACTCATCAAGAGACCGTCAATCAACATGAGCAAATTAGCAAACGAGGATCTTGCCTGGATCAATTGGAGATTAAAGTAACTAAAATTATTGAGTTGTTGCAAGTTTTGACTAATGTTGTGGCCAGTTTGACCGTACCCGATATAACCGATAACAGAAAGTTGTACAATCAGAATGGAAAGACCATCGGAGAATCCTCGGAAGAAGCAAGTAGAAAAGACAGGATAGCCATTCAGAAATTGGGAAACAGAGCAGTGAACTGTCAGACTTGGAAGGAACGAGTTCACCAAGCCTATCACTGTTAACAGATTGAAGTTTTATTTAGCCTGAGGGAGAGAAGACTGAGCAGTCACCAAGGGATTGGCGGAAGGCCTAACCCGATGGGATAGGAAACATATCCATGCATGCATACACGTAACGTACTTGCAATTCTTGTGTTTGTCCTATGTTGGCAGGTTTTAAACAGAAATGAAGAACTAGCAGAAGGAAAACACATGGCGCCAATGAGCACAATGAGGGTCTCACCCATCATTAACGGGAGGACCTCTACACTTGCATACGTAATATCAATGCACGTGTTTTATTCTGTTGTTTGTTTGTGTTCGCAGGTTTGAAAAAAAAAAGACTGTAGGCACTGCATTTTTTCATATCAGTCCGATGATGAGCCTCGTACGGAGCACCACCTTTTAAGTCGCGGGAAGCGGACGTCGGAAGAAAAAAGTCAAGAATTGACGTTTTGTGGATTTTGTTCGCTCGCTTAACCTCGGGTTTACTCGTTGAGCCTCTGTATCAAAATTTATTCTCGCCCCGAACCTTAAACCTACCCCCTGGTCCCTTCAACTTCCATGCAAAAATCAAATCACCAAACCAATTAAATAAATTCAAATAACATCAACCCATTAAAAAATACAAACCAATTAAATAACAATTTTAACAAAAAAAAATAATACAAATAATTAAAACACAAAAAATAAAATACACCACAAACCAAAACAAAAAACCACACACCAAATTTCCTTTCAACCCACACGCCTATTCCTATCTCCACCAAACAAAACCAAAACAAAAAAACAACCCCACACTCCATTATTTTCCCTTCATCACGCCATTTCCTCTCCCAAAAATTCAACAAAATCCCTTCAATCACCGAAAGTTCCTTTGTTTTGCCTCAATCATCCTCCATCATCTACCGAAAAGCTCATCAAATACATCTCATTTCTTCCTTCAATCATGCCCAAAATTAACTCATTTGTTCATGCCAGTAACTCACCCACTACCTTTTAAATAAAACCATCCTCTTCACACGCCGGAGACCCCTGGAGATTGCCCACAAACTAGCCATTTTAGCAACCCATTTGCCTCTTCTCACAATCAACCCGTGCCACTACCCCTTCACCAAACTCACTCATTCACGCTCAGCTCACATGCACTTCACGCCTATTGCCCCACATTCAGCCCTAGTGTTCACGTCATTAGCTCTCACTTCAGCCCTTGTGTTCACTCTTATTCCCCATTCATTTGCTCTTGCACTTACGCCAATACAGCCCTTTGAAGCAGCCTTGGTCCGCCTAAACTGCCCCTTTATTCACACCCAACACCCCCTCACAAGAAGTCCATCAATCCCACATTGATTAGGAAACAACTCACTAATATTGTCTTCAAATTCCCACACACAAGCCACACCCATAGTCCCACATCAATTGAGAAACTCCTTCAATTTCTTCATTCACAAAGTCACGCCAAACAGCCCCTAAACTCACGCACAAGGCTCCACACTGCAGCCCCATCACGCACCAAATGCCAGAGGAAAAACCCCTATATACGCTAATACAACCACTGCAATCAGCCCCCTGAATCACCCACCCACTGCCTTCCAAACTGACCACCACCATGCCATGTTAAGCCACCCTTCGACCAGCCCCCCCTTTCACGCAATTGCCATTCCAGTAACCCACCATACGCACGCATCTGACCCTTCCCGCATCTGACCATTCACGTAACAGTACCCTCCAACTCATCCATCAATAAACCGACAGCCCTCACAGCTCCATTCATCGTCAAAACTGCCCTGACCAATCTCCATTTCACTCACACAGCACACGTCCAAAACCAGCATCATAAACACGCACAACAAAACCCTCTCGCCACTGCCCATGCTCAATGCAGCCTCTAATTTACCTCATGTAACTGCCCCCCCCCTCATCTCACATGAACCCCTAGCTGCTCACGGTTCCCCCATGCACTACCCTCAACCAGTTATTCATGGCAGCCCCATTGACCGAGATCAAACCAGCCACAACCCTCAACGTGAGCTCCTTCACGTAAACAAAACAACGAGAAATAAAACAAAAGCCCACGACGTGAATCAATCACAAACTGCCCCCCCACACTGACATAACTCCAAAAATAGCCTTCAGAAAGTAGCCCTATTTATAACACTAGAATAAAACTCGAACAGCAGTCCAAATAATGAAGCAGAAAACAGAGAGAAAAACAGCGAGCCAGAAATAGCGAGTAAATCAGAGAAAATAGAGAGAAACAATAGCGAAAATAGTGAAACCGGTGGAAACAGCGGGGAAAACGCAGATCAGTGATGAAAAATAGTGGAAACGATAACCCTTCCGGCATCGTGAAACGCACTCCGAAAAAAGACTTAATAGGTAAGACCTGAGGGCACCCCTTTATTATATTTTATTTTGTTGTCCCGGACATGGCATGTCGGTTGACGTGGAATAGTTCCAACCAGGCATGCGAGGGTCCTATTTAAGAAACGGCTGAATTCCTGGGCCACATGTTTATTTCGTATATTTTAATTAATGTATTATGTTATGAAAGTTTACTATTGAAGCATGCAAACCTAGATTTAGGCTTTATAAGAATTTAGACTACTTTGACCAATATGTATGTTGAGTAGACTTGGTTAATATTGCACAAACCCATTCATTACAAACGACATAAGTAAGGGACCATTCCGAACCCAACGGTTTGAGGTCTTCCCTTGCGAGGGGGTGAGTGGGCCTTAAATCATTTTCCCGGTTCCCCACCGGGTGGCGACTCCATTATTCTCTGGTTTAGTCCCCGTGGGCTACTCCGTACTCCCAACCGGGCCGCGAGCCCGGAACAGCGTCGCCCAGTTTCTGGTCCTACACTAGTCTCTCTGATACAACTGCATGTGATACAAAGACTTCGTTCTCCTCTCATCCAGCAGTGTTAACTGATCAAACCTCTGTGCGGCCCATTCTTGTTCCGGTAATTTGCCTCTGCTAAAAACCCTCATAGACTGTATTTCCACTTCCACTGGTAACACTGATTCCATTCCATAGACCAAAGAGTAAGGCGTGGCCCATGTTACCGTTCTTACTGATGTTCTGTACCCCCAAAAGCATACAGTAATTTCTCGGCCCAATCTCTGCAATTTTCTGTCATCTTGGCTAAAATCGTCTTATAGTCTTGTTGGCTGCCTCAACTGCCCCATTTGCCTGCGGCCTGTACGGTGATGACTTGTGGTGGCCTATTCCATTTACCCTGTCTGTAACATTGCCTTCGTCTCTCCTTGAAACTGAACTCCGTTGTCTTGTCATACATGATGCGGCATACCGTACCGACAAATGAGGTTTCAAGCTATAAACTTTGCCATCTGTTTGCTGTGTTTGTAACATTGCGGAATGATTCGGCTTTCACCACTTCGAGAAGTAATTTACGGCCACTACTATGCAGCGATGCCCATTCGATGCATTTGGTCGAATTTCTCCAATCATCATCCTTCCACATGCTGAGAAAGGCACGGCTCTGACAACCCGTGCAATTCTGTGTGTGGTAGGTTATTCAAAATTACCGTGTGCTTGACAGTTATGACATGTTGTTTTACCATCTTCGCGCAGTCTGTTTCCATGGTTGACAATAAAAACCTTGTCTCACTATCTTTCGGGACAGATTCAACCCGTTCATGTGCGGACCACATTACCCCGGCGTGTATTTCTTCCATTACATGTTGAGCTTCTTCCTTCTCAAACACTTCAACTGAATACGTTTGCTTGCCTCTTGTACAGTTCCCCTTTCAAAATCACATACTGGGAAGCTAACTTCTGAATGGTTTATTCTGTCTTTTCTGCATTGCCCCTTTCGGGAGTTCACCATGTTCCAGATACCTTTGAATCATAATACCAAGGTTTACCATCGTCGACCTCAACTCCCATAATTCTTTCTATCTCATAAACAAGTCTGCTCGCTGTTGTCAGTATCAACGGTCTCATCACTAACTTTTCTGGATTTTCCCAAGTTGCTGCAAGTGTAGCCAATGCATCTGCCATCTGATTCTTTCTCTCGGTAAGTGCTGAAACTTACACTCGGGGATAACCTGTACCAACTTTCTGAGGTGAAAAAGGTAAGGTTTCAACCGTTCTTCTTTAAATTCCCATTCTCCTTGCATCTGCTGGACCACCAACATAGAATCTCCGTAGACTTCCACACTCCCGACCTTCAAGGCTATCAATGCTGTCAAACCGAAGGCACATGCTTCATACTCGGCCATGTTGTTAGTCACTCTGAATGTCAACCTCTTGGCCAAAGGCAAAGTCTCTCCCTCTTGGGTTACTATCACGATCCCAATTCCGGCTCCCTTGTAATTCACTGCTCCATCAAAATACATCTTCCATCTCTGGACTATTATTGCTTGGATATCTTCATCTGGAAATTCAAACTTATACTGATCCCCCTCAACAGGTTGCATGCCAGAAACTCTGCTACTACTCGCCCTTTGATCACTTTGGAGGTGAGATACTCAATGTCAAACTCTGTCAGCAATACCAACCATCTGCCCAATTTTCCCACTAGTGAAGGCACCGAATGAAGATATTTCAGAGGATTTTCCTTGGCCACTATCTGGATCTTGTATGACTGGAAATAATGCCGCAATTTTCTGGAAGCCCATACCACTACAAGACATATCTTCTCAACTTCCTGATATCGAGCCTCATACGGGAGCATCTTTTTACTCAGATAATAGACTGCATGTTCTACCCCTGTCTCATCTGCCTGTACCATCATTGCCCCCAGTGCTTCTGATTCTATAGCCAAATACAATATCAAAGGTCTGTCCGGTCTAGGAGCCTTCAATACATGAGGCTTTACCAAGTATTCTCTGATTTTGTCGAAGGCTGTCTGACACTGTTCATTCCATCTCACTGGCTGATCTTTTCTCAACAGTTTGAAGATAGGCACATACTGATGTCAACTTGGCGATGAACCGACTGATGTACTGAATCTTCCCAAGAATGCTCTGACTTCTTTTTCTGTCTTCGGTGCAGGCATTTCTGTGATTGCCTTGATCTTCTCAGAGTCTACCTCTATTCCGCCCATTCCACTGTATGACCAAGCAATTTCCCTGATGTCTCCCCAAACACACATTTCTTGGGATTAAGACGCAGGTTGTATCTGTCAACTCTGAAAGGAACCTTTCCAGTGCTTCAATATGCCCAACTCTTGTCTCTGATTTCACCATCATGTCATCCACATACACCTCAATCTCTTTGTGCATCAAGTCGTGGAAAAGTGTAGTGGCCATCCGCTGATAGGTAGCCCCCGTATTCTTAAGCCCAAACGGCATAACCTTGTAACAATAAGTACCCTACTCAGTGACAAATGCAGTCTTGTGTTTGTCTTCCTCGGCCATGAGAACCTGATTGTATCCTGAAAACCCATCTGCAAATGAATACATAGCAGATAAAGCCACACTATCAACCAAAACATCTATATGCGGCAGAGGAAAATCATCCTTCGGACAAGCCTTGTTGAGATCTCTGTAGTCTACACACATTCTGACCTTCCCGTTTTCTTGGCACCGGTACTATATTAGCCAACCACTCAGGATACTTTACTACTTCTAGGAACCCCACATCTATCTGTTTCTTAACTTCCTCTCTGACTTTCTCAGCCCATTCTGGTCTCATCCATCGGAGTTTCTGTTTTATTGGCCTCATATTCGGATAAGTTGGTATTGTGTGTTGGGCAATGTTTCTGTACCCCCCCCCAGGCGTCCTCATAGGACCAAGCAAACATTTTGGCATATCTGACCAACACTTCTTCTAGTTTCTCCTCTCTTTCAGAGGTAACTTCACTTGCAATCAGAATTTCTTTGGGGTTCTTAAGTGTACCCAAGTTAAATGCAGTAATTCTGGCCGAACTGATATCAAATATGCTTGATTCGTGCAGAGTAAATGGAAATGACTCAGGCAAGTAAGCAAAAGAAATGTCTTTATATTGGATAATGCGGAAGTACATTCAAACAAATCAGGAAGGTAAATGTCTTCATCATCTATAGACACTTCTTCCTCTGCAATCAGGTCTTCCTCAGACTTTTCATCCTCTCCCAGAGTCCGGCTCTCCAACTTCATTAGTTCCTCCTCCCAATTCTCTTCTTCTTTCTTCACAATTTCTTCAACTATCAGCTTCTTACCCAACATATCCTGGAAGATCTCAAACCCAGGTACCAACAATTCCATTAACTTCCACGGGTTCAGGCTCCCCTTGATATCCTGAAGCTTTCCACAAAACATTCCATCAGTTTCAGGCCCTTTTTCTTGACCTTTGTCTTTTCTTCATCAGACTTGTACCCCAAACCCTTCCGAGTAGTCTGTCCTCTGAAATCTGGTATTTTGAACCTTTACCCGGCTCAAACTTCATTTTCTCCATAATCCTAGCCACCCTAGGATCCACCCACTCCTCAAAAGTAGCTGACACCTGAAACCTCGTGAAAGGTTGTATCTTCAAGGCAGCCACGGCATTATCTAACTCAGCCCGGATAGTAACAACTTCTCCCTCATACGGGAACTTGATCATTTGATGTAAAGTGGAAGGCACGCCCCCAAGTTTGTGAAACCAAGGCCTTCCCAACAACAAGGCAAAAGTGGCTGGGATGTCCAGCACTGTAAACTCAACTTCATCTTCAATAGGGCATACCTTGACCATAGCCACAAAAGTACCCTCAACTCCCATTTTACTATTCATCATAAGCCTTAATAGTCATACTAGAGGGGTCCAAGTCTGTTTCTTTCATACCCAATCTTGCCAGAATTTTCAGCGGGCACACATTGATGGATGAACCGTCCATCCACCATCACACATGAAGTTCTTTTGCCCCTCACCTCGGCCCTGATAAACAGAGGCTTGTAATGATTCCTCCCCTCTGCTGGGAGTTCATCCTCAGAAAAATATATCTGCAAAGCTTCCTTCTAAACCGACCCAACAAACATTGCGGGGTTGGGTCTTCCGGTACCATAATCTTGCTCAAAGCCTCAACCATGGCTTGCCTATGCTCCCGAGATGCACATAACAGTTCCCAGATACTCACTTGTGCTCTAGTCTTCCTCAATTGCCTCAGCACTAAATCCCCCTTAGTATTTTCTGCAGTCTCGACCACTTCTCTACCATCTGTCAAAACTTCTTTACCCTTATCTGCCATATCATTGTAAAAACGACCACTGCGCGTCATTCCCCTTACTTCTTCCTCGTCACTGCTTGAGAAATCAAGCCAAAAGTTTTTTCCCTGCTCAGTCTCATCTTCACTAGTACTATCCCAGATTCCCAGGCAAAAGGCTTGAGGGTGAAAGGATTTTAGGACAAGGTCTTCTAGGAGGCCAGAATTGATCATATAGGCTGGTGGTGGTACGGCACGGTAATTGGGTAGGGGTTTCTGTGTGTGTCAGGCTGTTTTGTTTCTGGGTCAGGTATTTTCTTGGAGTATCTCAGGTCTGGATTTCATGGTCGTGGCGTCGGGCGCAATTGTCAGTGTCATGGCCCTTTTGTTGGTGAAAGTGACAGTAAAGGCTTAGGTTATAATATGATGGTAGGGGATTGGGTAATGGTTTGGCTTCCAAGGGTTTTAAGAGCCCTTGCCTCTTCAGTTTCTCTAGCACCTTTGACAGGGGTCTTCCCAAGTTGGAAAATCTCCGGTTCCGGATAGCGGCAATCTCAGCAGAAACAGGCTTTGTTCCCGATGTTCCCCCAATGGGCCTCCTGTTCAGACCATAGAATTTTCTATTCTCGGCCTCTTCTTCCTCAATATCCATGACAGTTTCCCTCAACTGCCGAAAGTCTGTAATCATGGAGGTCATCTTCCTCAACTTGCTGTAAATGGAGGGCTTGGTGCCCTTGATAATCATCTTAATTTGATCCTTCTCCGAAGGCCTAGTCTGCATCTTCAACAACTGACCCCTCCACCGGTCCACATACTCCTTAAAACTCTCCTCCGATTTCTGCTTAATATTCTCTAGATCACGGAGTGACAGATCGATCTCTAGGTCAGTGACATACTGCTTCAGGAAGGCATCAGCCAACTCCCTCCAATCTTCTTTCACTTTCTTCTCCAAACTGTGGTACCACACCACGGGAGCTCCCTCGAGCGACATTCTAAACATTTTCTGCACTTGGCGCTGAGATAAGCCAACTGAACTCATGACTGATACAAACTACCAGAGATACACCCTTGGATCCTCATTCCCGTTAAACTTAGCCATATCAGGCATCTTGAACTGTGCCGACAACTGTTCCTCGAAAGTCAGTGTGTCATAATCCAGCAAATCCTCATTCTTACCCCTCATCTTGCGGGTAACTGACTCAACCTGATCCCGAAGTTTCTGTAACTCTGCCTGAGACCCAGATACTCTGTCTGCTGCATACTCTGCCATATCATCATCAAAAGTGGGGATATCCCCCAATCTGTTCGGAGGTTCCTCTTGCCTCACATCCCCGGAATTAACCCCGCACGAGACCCAGCTATTCAGCCATAGCAGTAGTCAAAGCTTGCAACTGTTCAGTGACCTTGGCGAGACCGTTCTCTAACTGATCCATACGGGATACCTCATTACCAGATTCACTCATGACTGTTACTGTTCTTTTAATGAGCCTTGTTCCTTCTCTAACCTAAACGGTATATATGATGTCTTTTTTTAGACATAGAAGGTGTTAACATGACACATGTAGTATGTATGAGGGGCATAAGATGCATGTAACATATATAACATATTAAATCAAATAAAATTTTCAAACAAATCGGCCCGTTATCATTTTAGAAACTTTTGGGCTAACTGTCATAGGAGTGGACTCGTCCCCGTTTAAATGGCCCAACAAGTTCACATCTCATGGCAAGGAGCCCAACTAAATCCAAATGGTAATGTTCCGAACACAAGCACAAAGTGGCCCACCAACACTTAGAAGCCTTTGGCCCGATCGTCATAAAATATGTTCTTGTCCCAGTTTAAATGGCCCAACAAGCCCATATCCCATGACAAATGGTCCAAATGGATCCAAACGGCGATGTTCCCAAACACAAGCATAAGAGAAAGATAATGCAAACACAAAACAATAATTTCTAAGAAATGGCCCATCAACATTTCAGAAGCTTTGGGTCCAATGGTCATAAGGTACGAACTCACCCCAGTTTAAATGGCCCAGCAAGTTCGCATTTCTGACAATGGTCCAACTGCATCCAAATGAGGATGGTCCACAAGCTCATACTCAAGGAAATAATTGTTACTTTAACCATACAATCTCGGTCTATGGGTGGGTTCGCAGGAGTGTAGACAAAGGCTCTCATCAGTGAAGGATGGCCCACAACTAGGTCTCCCCAATCAAGGGTTCGAGCAACCAAGTGAGCGCATTCTTTTTTATACACTAAGGTACGTGCCAATGAGCTATGGTGTGTGACGGACTGTCAAATGGATTTCCCGTTGTAGATTCCCCAGAGGGAAGGTGGAGCGAGGCTCACTTAAATACCCAAACCTCTTAGGCTCTTATCGCTTGGTGTCAGGAATAAACAACAAGTCCTCCAAATTAGTCCATCACAATAGGCTACGAGTAGATGGCTATATAGGTGCCTTCACAGCTTTTCCTTCTAGAAAGGTAGTGAATGAAGGAAGACACCAAACCATTACCTAGCCTCAAAAATGCCTTTGATTAAACCCTCATTTCATCCACTATAGACACGGTCAATTAAAACATAAATCCAACATTACAAAAGACAATATTTCGGGGCCGATTCTCTATCCCCAGTGGAGTCGCTAGACTGTGGGACACAGGAACTGGGCGACGCATGATGTCCCGGGCTCGCGGCCCGGTTGGGAGTACGGAGTAGCCACGGGGGACTAAACCGGAGAATAATGGAGTCGCCACCCGATGTGAACCGGGAAAATGAGATTTAAGGCACACTCACCCCTCGCAAGGGAAGACCTCAAACCGTTGGGTTCGGAATGGTCCCTTACTTATGTCACTTGTAATGAAAGGATTTGTGTAATAATTTAATCAAGCTTAAGTAACACTTATTTCCAAGAGTATCATGTTTCTAAATCCATATGCACAAAAATAAAACTTACAACTGAATTTACATATATTTCACATCTAAGATTGTATGCTTGAAAATACATCAAAGTAGCAACGAACATACGACTTCATTGGCATATTGTATTCAAATAAAAAAAACACAAGCACACACATTAACCACACAAGCACACATGTGAACACTTTTCCAATTGGTACGTGGAATTGTATCCCAAGTACAGACCGCACTACCGTCCATTCGGAATCGGCTACGGAATTTATGTCTGGGTTTCCATCCAATATACCACGAGAAATAATACTCAAATGCTATCATGACATGGATATATGAATTGTAGTACGTTAAACACATTGTACTCATACATGTGAGGAATACAGATGAATGATACCTACACAATCTTGCGTAACACAGAGAAGCAATCAGATTCATCATACGAAGGGATAGCTACTAGGAACAATTATGTATGAAATCTGATGAAAATGACTCAGTTCAGTGGGTGCGCGTTCGCATAGCGTTCGAGAACGCATTCGAATGGTAATCAGAAGGTTCGCGTTCGTATAGCGTTCGAGAACGCGTTCAAACTGAGCCAGACCTGATGCATGAAACACTAAAAAAATGCGTGCGCGTTCGCGTAGCGTTCGAGAACGTGTTCGAACGGTAAACAGAAGGTTCACGTTCGTGTGGCATTCGAGAACGCGTTCGAACGGAACCAGACCTGATGCATGATGAAACTAAGAAAATGTGTGCGTGTTCGCGTAGCGTTTGAGAACGCGTTCGAATGGTAAACAGAAGGTTCATGTTCGTGTGGCGTTCGAGAACGTGTTCGAACGGAACCAGACCTGATGCATGCAACATATTCACAGACAAACAAATCCACAATGTGGGACCTCACGTATCCGATTGAACTCATCTCGCATCCAATCGAGTATACACCAATCGGCGTGGCAAAGCATCATGGTAAAGGATTTTAACCCCTCCAAATAGGGGACCTTTCATCGCACTTACTAAGCCCATGCGCTCAATTGAATCATGCATACAAAGAATTAAAAACAATAATATCAAACTTAGTATGCCCGATTGAACGTATCTTGCATTCAACCGAACACACATCAACCGGTGCGGCAAAGCATCGTGGTAAAGGATTTTAACCCCTCCAATATGGGACCTTTCATCGCACTTACTAAGCCCATGCGCTCGATTGAATCATGCATATAAGAATAAAAAAACAATAATATCAAACTTAGTATGCCCGATTGAACGTATCTTGCATTCAACCGAACACACATCAACTGGTGCGGCAAAGCATCGTGGTAAAGGATTTTAACCCCTCCAAATAGGGGACCTTTCATCGCACTTACTAAGCCCATGCGCTCGATTGAGTCACGCACACAAAAGTAACATGCAGAATTCAAATGACGAAAAATAAATAAATCAAAACAATATAAGACAAAAGAAAATGTCATTTACTCAAGCGGTACGTGGAGTTGTATCCCGAGTACAGATCATACTACCGTCCATTCGGAATCGGCTATGAAATTTATGTTCGGGTTTCCATCCGATATACCACGAGAGTTGACACATCTTTCGTTTTATTCCAAAGCCACAACATACCATATCTCATAATCCATGCATATTTATCTACTCAAGGGCCACAACATGCATTTCAACACAACAATCATGCAAGCAATATTCAATAAATAATACAAATGAAACAGAAAATGAATGTGAAAATACCCTCAGTCTAACCTTTTATGTCGACTTTCGAACTCGCGTTTCACGCGGTCTTCGGAAGGGCTATCACACCGCTACTTCTCCGGTTCACTGGTTTAGCATCTCGGCTCACTGTTTTGCTGTTTTGCTTGCTGTTTGGCCTCCATTTTACTGTTGTTTGGCCTCCACTTTGCTACTGTTTCCTCTGTATTTTTGCTTGCTATTCAGGTCACTCATTTGGTGTTTTAATGGACTGTTTTGGGTGTTTTTTTGAAGGCTCTAAGTGCAGTTTTTTAGTTATTGTTTTAGGTGATTTTAGGGACTGTTTTAAGAGGATTTGGCTGCTGTTTTGGGGTGATTCGGGCTGCTGTTTTGGCGTGTTTTAAGAGGTGTAGGGGCTGCTATTTTCGGTGGAAATGGGCTGCTGTTTGGGGGTATATTTCGGTGATGTGTGGAGGTTTAGGGGGTGCTGTTTTCGGTTGTGGAGTGGGGGAGATGAAGAGAATTATTTGTGTTTTTCTTCTTGCTATTGCCGTGAGTGGCTAGGGCTCTTGGTGTTGTGATTTTCGTGTAAGTCTTGTGTATGAGCTAGGAGAGTGCATGTCTTGGTTAGGGGTTGCTTATATAAAGAAAGGTTAGGGCTACTCCTTGTCTCACAAGGAATGGATTTTGGCATTAAAATGAGGATTTGATTTGGTATTCAACAAGGAAAGGATTAGATTGAGGGGGGACAAATCTTGGCTAGATTAGGAATACAAAATATTTATTTGTTATGATTGATTTTAATTAGGCATGATATTTGTTAAGTTTGGTATATAATATATTTGATTTATATTTATTAGGCATGCAATTTCTTTAATTTGTGTAAGTATTTTTTATTATTTTGGTAGGTGATTATTTAGATTTTATTTGTTTTATTTAATTTGGTATATGACTTAATTAATTATTTTATTTAATTACATTATCTAATTAATGTTTAACTTAATATTTAATTTAATTTGGGTGTTTTTTAAGTGGCTTGGGCTTGGGCTAGGCTAGGGTGCATGAGGCTAACAGCAAAACCAGAAATACCGATACCATTCGAACGCCAATTCGAACGCGACACGAACGCCCGCAATCTGCCTGACGTTCGAACGCATTTAAGAACACAACACGAACGAAACAGTGAACACGTGAAACGACTTTGATAGCATACTCATCCTAAATTTCTCCTTCCGACGTCCGTTTCCCGCGGCTTCCGTGACTTAAAAGGTAGTCCCTCCAACTGAGACTCATCATCGGGTTTCACATGCAAAAATGCAATGCGTACAATTGGCATAAATCTGTTCATGTCTCGAGATTCTTCACTGGCATTAAGAAAAACTCATTGGTATTTGTTTATCTGATAATGACGTTTCTTGGTTTTAGTGACCTTTAGAGGTCACATGTCCGACACTATTTGCTAGTCAATTGTTTGGCACTGTTGTGAATAGTTGAATGCAAATTAGAAAGCTAAAGAAATGAGATGTGTATAGTTGTGTGTAGAGAATATTGATTCTCACAACACGACAACTATAGGTATTGGATACCAAATCTCTCATATAGTTATTTAAAATATTATTTAATAATTATTTTGATATTTGATATCAAAAATTATGACTATTTGATAGTTACTTATTCTATGTATATAATTGTTATATATTTTAATACGACTAATAGTGTCATTGACGTATAGATAACATTAAGAAAAATTTCGGTTTAAGTAAATAATTTAGAATAATAGCTTAAGAGAAATTTTATCACTTAAGCATTAGATACTTATCATGCATGGTAAAAGATTGTCTGATACGATATCACACACACATTCCTTCCATTTAATGAATATTGTATTTAGGGAATGTGATTGAAATCTCAGTTAACCAATGATCGTTATTGGATCACAGATTTATTAACTAATACATTGGATGTATATAATTTAATGAATTATAAATTGCCTTGGGTGGTTTTCTTGACTTCGTAACTTAGTTAATGAATTGTCATGACTTAGTTACATGATTCTGAAAGAACATATATTGAACGCCTTGAAATGTTCGAGAACTTTCAATCTGTTCTGATGAACATGGATCAAATATTTTGATGGTTCAAAGAATTTTACTATAAGGTTTTGAAAACTGTATCTTCAAAATCATCATCGTGAGTTTTTGAATTGTTCAAAGATATTTGATATGATCAAACTGATGAATTGATGGCAATAAGTTCTAAGATTATTTAATGAATGTGATTATTTTTTTTTATTAAGGTTAGATTGGTTTCTATAGTTACGTATACGATATGTATAAGTAGAAAATTCGAATCTTGAAAAGTTTGAGCTTTGAATCTTTCTTTTGTATAACGGTTATACAATTAAAAGTACTTGGCGCATCGTAGAGTTTAGAAGCGCAAAACAAAATATATTTTTTTTACACACAAAATAAGAACAAAGCAAAAACATCATAATAAAATCTTTTTTGAAAGAAAAACACAACAATGAAACATAAAATAAAAACTATCTAGTCAATTATCCACTCCCTACAACCATTTGAAACATTGTCCCTAATGTCCGAAAAGAAGAAGGAGAGTTTAGAAGACATCACCTGGTTAGTGTGGTATTGACAATTGAATTTACGACTATTTAAAAGAAAAGAAAAAAATTACAGATTAAAATTCAAGTCCTCTATGCTTTTTGCCACGATCGTTACCAGACCAGTTCAACTTAGAAAGAATGGGGTCGATTTTTGGTTCATAAGTTAAAATTTGGTCAATTAAATCATCAGTTTTTCTTGCAGTTATGAAGATATCTTTTACCGGTTTTGAAACAAACCCATTTCTTTTGGCATCCTCAAGAAATACAAAAAGAAAATATAAAAATCCATCTACATTAAGTAGTCCAATGGGTTTTTAGTGAATGTTCAAGTTCACCCATGACGCAACTGTGAATATTTCTTCCAACGTGCCAAGCCCATCTGGTAAAGCAATAAAAGCGTCAGCATGATTGATCATTTCAGTAAGTCTTTCAGTCAAACCTGAGACAATGCATTCTTCTCCATTTGATTTTCCGATGACATTTTCCTCTATAAAAGGTTTTGGAATGATCCCCAAAACTTGACTGCCACCTTCTTGCACGACATTTGAAACACATCTCATCAGTCCAATATTGCCACAGCCATATACTAAGTGCATGTTTCTTTCCGCCATAACTCTACCTAATTCTTTTGCATCCTCAACAAATTTTGGTTTAGTTTTAGAGCTAGTTCCACAAAACAAACAAATATTAATGACTCGTCTTCTTGAAGTTGTTTCCAGTTTTATTTTCTCTCTTATCTGGATGGGTTGAAGAGAGAAATGACGAGTTGTATTTATGGATCCTGAAAAAATGTGAGTAATAAAAGCACTAATACCAACAAAATGACAATTGTAAGATGAATAGTAAAATAGATCATGAAAGTCAAAAGTTTAGATACTGTCAGCAAAAGTAAAGGAAATCAAAATAATAAATTAAAGCAATCAAAACAGTAATTTAAAGTAAAGAAAATCAAAGCAATAAATTGAAAATTATGTACTGGTAGTTGTGGTTGTGGCTCACATCTTCCTCTGGTTTTATGTCCAGTAACGGCTTGAACGCCCTCTATGGGTCGGGGATATGCTTCCCATCCAATTTTCTTATAAATTGATAAACATGGTCTTTTAAAGTCAGATTCCTGAGACTGTATTGTTGTCTTTCTTTTTGAAATTGTGTATGCAAATTGTGAATTACTCGATGAACATGTCCACTAGAAAATGCATCTCAAGAGTCAATGATATATCATATAAAGACTCCTTTCTCAAACCATCTATAATGAATTGAATTTTATCTTCACGATTGTCAAACACTATTCCTAAAGTACGACAATGAGTGTTGTGCACGTCTAGCGTGCGCACCTAATTGTTTATCTCTCTCTTCGTTTTTTAGCATATGTGTTTCCTAATCCAGACATGTAAGAAATGAAAGAGTCAGATGACTCACCTTTCAAGCGAACCCTTACTTCAATAACCCAACGAATATCACTAGGAATACCATTTATCATAAGAAGCCTCATTATTTCGGTGCATGCTTTGTAAATTTTCATCAGAGCATTTTGTGGGAGAGAAGGAAAATATATGTGGAGTTTTGCAAGAGTTAATTCCATCCACCTTGATGGCTCAGTCTGGAGGTATTTTTCCTTATTGATCACTTATGAGAGAGGAAGAAATTTCCACAGGATTGGTTTGTTCATCTATAAGAGATGCATACTTCAATTCTTCTGGCAAATCCTTCAATTCCAAATTAGGTGCTTCCTCATGTCTTTTTTCTTCCAGTATTCCTAGCTCCTCAAGATTTTCCTTATCTCCATCATTTCCAGTACCTTGTAGAATCAAGTAAAAAATCATTAGGAGTATCCGAATCTAATTACGTACTTTATTCAACAAAATTAGCAGTACAAATTTCCATGGGATCATATAAACTCCCCAAAATATATTCATCCATAATTGGTTCAATTAGTTCTATGCTATCGTCTTCATTGTCCTCATTGTATGGTTGTTTGCACATGTTAAAAACATTAAGCTTCAATGTCATATTGCCAAAGGACAAATTCATGATTTCATTCCTATAATTAATTAAAGCATTAGCTGTTGCTAAAAATGAATGACCAAGTATTACATGAATTGGCTTAAGACTGTCAGCTACAGATTGTGTTTCCAAGACAATAAAATCCACATGATATATGAATTTATCAACTTGTATTAACACGTCTTACACAATTTCTTTCGGTATCTTGATCGATCTATCAACAAGTAAAAGAGTAGTTGAGGTTGGTTTTAACTCACCAATATTAAGTTGTTGGTGAACCGAAAATGGAAACAAATTGACACTGGCTCCAAGATCAAGCAAAACATGTTCAATTTTATGATTTCCAATAATACAAGAAATAGTTGGACAGTCGGGGTTCTTGTATTTTAATGTATTATTAGTTGAGAGAATGAAACTTACCTGTTCAGCTAGAAAAACTTTCTTTCTTACCTGATGTTTTCTTTTAACGGTGACAGGTCTTTCATAAATTTGGCATAAGATGGTATCTATTGAATGCCATCTAACAAAGGAATATTGACATTTACATGTTTGAATATTTCATATATCTCTGGGGAATGGTTCGATTTCTTTTATGTTTAATGTCTGTGGAAATTGAGGTGCATGAGAAAAATTATTATCATCAACGACGAGTAATGGTTCATCAACCCCCTCCTTAACCTCTGAATCTGATTTATTTTCATCTTCACGAGGTTCAAGAATAGGTCTGTGGATGACCTTACGACTGCAAAGAGTAATAACATATTTGACTTGGTCTATGTGTTGACTACCAGAACTACCTTCGTGAGGGTTTTGATGACTCTTGGGATTTGGCTGTGATTGGGCAGGAAACTTTCCTTTCTCATTAATGGTCAGTGCATATGTGATTTTGGAAAAGGTATATTTCAAATCAATCAATGTTTATACATTTTGGTTATTGATGGCTTCATGTTTCTCAATGAATGCATGCAAGGTATCCTAAAGGGTTTTCCTAGGTGGTGGGACATATGGTGCATAATTCTGGGAAATTCAAAAATCCTGGTGTACCGATGAAGGTTGTTGCGATGGTTGTGCTTGATTATGATTCCTCCAATTGATGTTTGGATGGTTTCTCCAACCAGAATTGTAGGTTTGGGAGTATGAGTTTGGATTTGGTCTATTGAAAATGTTTATGGAACTGACTTGGTAATGAAGACATTATTGCAGGGTTGACAATGTGGGGCAAACTTATATGACATGTTCATTTGAATTACAAATTTGACATGTGACTTCTTGAATTGACTTGACATAATCACTCTTCCTCATTTCTAATGCCTCGACTTTTTTAACTAGAGATGCATACTTAGCAGAAAGGTCACGATCTTCCATAAGGTTAAACATACCTCTACCAGATGGTTATGGTTTTACATGTGACTCATAAGTGCCAACTGTGTCCCATTGTTGTGCATTATCTGTTATGTGTTCTAGGTAATCTAGTGCATCTTCGAGATTTTTATCCCTAAACTCACCATTACACATCATTTCAACTACTTGTCTACCCTGAGGTGTTAATCCCTCGTAGAAATAGGCAACCAGCCTTCATGTTTCAAACCCGTGATATGGACAAACATTCAACATCTCTTTAAATCTCTCCCAACATTGGTAAAATGTTTCTCTCGACTATTGTGTGAAGGTTGTGATTCTCCTCTTAAAGGAGTTTGTCATGTGATGGGGAAATAATTTTTCAGAAACTGTTCTTGTAAATCATCATATGTTCTGATTGATCCTGACATAAGGTTCTGCAGCCAATTTTTAGCTTTATCCTTTAAAAAAAGGGAAAAAACTTAAATCGAATTATATTCATGCTGTAATTTTGGTATGTGCAAGTGTTACATACCTCTTCAAATTCCCTTAAATGCTGATAAGGATTTTCTGATTCTAGACCGTGGAATGTGGGTAAAAGTTGGATGACACATGGCTTAAAATTGAAATGTGTTGTATCTGGGGGAAAAACAGTGCAAGATTTGTTAGTCTCTAAGACTTAATCCAAGATCATATAAGCAATGAAAAATTGTGAATACATAAAAGAAGTATGGCAGAATCATACTTACAATGAGCGGTTTTAGGATGCGTCAAACACAAAAAATTTCTTCAAGATTTTCGGCCAAGCTCCAAGATCCAAGCTCCAAGCTCCAAGCTTTGTCTTTTGATTCCAAGCTATTGGGATGGTTTCCCTATCACCTTGGATGATTCCTTGATGTGCTAGCAACTTGAAAATTTACAACAAAATTTCTTCTTCTTCCTTGTGTAGCCCATGGCAATTGAAGAAAAAAGGGGGAGAGTATTTTGCTTCTCAAAACCGAGAGGGAGAGAAATGAATGAGTTGTGTGTGTTGACTTCTATTTTGATTTCAAAAATCAATAAAATGATATACCAAATATTTGGTATTAGTCATTCATGCCATCAACTTGAGTGTAAGGCAAGTCATCATCATTCTCACCAAAACCCATCACCAAAAGTAACTAAAGTGACAAGTGATGTGACAACTGATGTGGCATATGGGCCCCACTTGATTCAAAATCCGAGTGGGCCCGCAAACACTCACGGGTTTGGGTTCGCTAATTCCGAATTAACGAACTTTCTGTTGCGACGTAATTAAATCAAATTTAATTAAATAATTATGCCTAGCAAAATTACTATTCACATCGCTAGCGAATTAATTCTAAATTAATTTGTTTGCCCGAATTAAAATCCAATTTTAATTCCGCGTCGAAATCTAATTTCGTTTAATATATCGAATATATTATTTTATCGATCAATTCCAAATTAATCGTTCTCTCTCTTCAAATAGTATTTTATCCTAGATAAAATCTCTCCGTAATTAATCCCAGATTATTTATGCTCGAATCATACGTCATCGGTGAATCTTCGGGAAGCGACCCAATAGATCCCTGGATATGTTGGCAGTAAATCCGGTCGTCGGACTATCCGAACACGTACGTACCTCGTACTACGTTTTTACCGATTTACGAGACATGGTTGGCTTCTAGCAAAGCACCGTGCCTACCCAATTCTCCAGAAATATTCTTAATGGAATATATATAATCTGTATCAGGCGTAGTATACGTAGTATTGCGTATTGTGATCCAGTATCGGATGTCACATGCAAGGCCTGGGGCTGGAATAGTGTCTGCCTCGTACGAAGCATATATCGGATTACAAGCAACTAGTCTCTTTAATCGGATAATCATGACCATGTCATATTATCCCGATGGTTGCAACCAATTTAGAATACCAGTTTTGTATCCCTGCGTGATCATCATCTCCATATGACAGAAGTGATACTTTCATCTTGACATCACACCCAATACACTACGATTCTCAATAAACCCAGAAGAGGCGTACACAGAACCTGTTAAAGTCATGGACGACCAAAACCAAAGCGTATTGATTGTCGCAAGTACTAGCGATGCAAGTCTCAGGTTAAGACCAAATACACCTACCCTGATGCGGACTCCCATAGACACATAGTCGTACTACCAATGAGATTCCACGGGATCTAATAGAGCGAAGCTGTTTCCGTACCATCGGTAAACACAACCTCTTATCACACTTGCATAAGTATCCAATACTTAAATATATGAGAACTATATTGTTACGCTTCTATAACACGCACAAGTGCAATACTAGTCTATTCCGCATAATCAATATCCAGTCTCGATAATACTATGACTAAGGATATTTAATGATTAAACCTTTATGGATTGATATTGTCTCATATCTTATAATCCGGAACTAATCATATGGACTTTTATCATTTATATATTAAGTAATCAAATTACAAAATGATAAAATGCAATTTCCATTGCTACATAATTAATTTGTACAAAAACCACAAAGTCTTTTACAAATAGTGACGCTATGGGTCATAATTGTCTAACAATATGGTGATCCTGTCCTAACGGGATTCATGAATTGTCTGAGTGTTCTAGGATGATTAAGATCGTCATGCTGAGACTAGTTTTCTTCCTGATCAACTGGGTTTTCAACTCGGGCAGTTGGATTTTCATTTTGGTTATCAGCCATTTTGAGTGACGATGAAGGTGATGGAGACTTTCTATTTAATCTACCGCTAGATGATCGAGACCAGTGTTTCATGCAACTTAAATGCAAACTATATGCTAAAATTTTTAAAAAAAATACAAATACAATACTCACAAAAAGAAAATGATAAAAAGTGAAAAAAAATTAAATTAAAATTAAAATTGATAAAAAGAAAAAAGAAAATAAGATGCAGAAAATATAACCACAAAAAATACAAAAATAAAAATAAAAATAAAGAAAAGAAAAGAAAGTAATAATTACAACGATTATTCTATCTACTAAATTTATTCCCCGACAATGGCGCCAAAACCTTGACACGCTCAAAAAATGGTTCTTTACTCCCAAGTATAAGAGTGTCGAAATAATAAAATAATCAGGCAAGTCCGGATTCGATCCACAGTGAATAGATTTAGTAAAATAAAATAACAATTTGAGTAAAAATAAAAAGACTTGATTTGTTTGAAGTGATTGAAGAAATTTAAATTGGACTGAAACAATAAAATAAAATATTGGGGGTTAGGGGATCCATTTTTAATATTTTAAATATAAAAATCTCATTTTTTATAATTTATAAATTATCATTATTACCCAATTAATTTATTTCAGGAATTAATTATGCCAAAACATATAAAACCAGTCATAAAGGCAGTGATAACTTTTGTCTATAACAAGTCCAGTTAGGTATTCAATTATGTCAAATAAATAAAACCAGTCATATAGGCGGTATCAAAGTTTGTCAATAATTAATTCAGATTTAAATTAAGTATTAATCATTATATTATGATTTATATATTATAATATAAGTGAGATTAATCTATATTTTCATTTTAAAAGCTTCACCTTTTTCCCCAGCAAATAGAAATTAGCTACTCATAATTTGAATAAAAACACACATAATTTTATTGTGAAAGAAAAAAAAAGCTTTAAAGAAAATAAAACACACAAGAGCTGAATCCCTTCACAAAATTTCAGAGCGAATCGTGTGAATGAAGCTAAGGAAAATGAGGTGTAGAACACCTCTATTTATAGAATTTTTGCAAGCTTTCTCCACTATTTTCTCCATAATTTTCTCCATCATTTCCTCCACTATTTTCGCCACCATTTCCTCCATGTTTGGTGGAAGTTTGACAATTGTAAATTGTCATTTTTCATTTTTTTATAATAATAATAATTACACATAACACACTTTAGATTTTTCATTATTTTCGGCCTTGAAAACCTCATAATTTTTTTTTTTTGAAATATCATAATTAGAAACTCTTGTGAACTTCAAAGTTGTAGATCTTTGAGTCTTCTTTCATCTGGAACTGGAATCATTTCAATCCGATATCGGAGTAAAAAATTATGGCCAAATACGAAAATTACATAGGACTGAAATTTCTGAATTTGTACACGTTAGAACGTCATTTCAAGTTTTTGGCCTTCAAAATCCAAATGTCAAGTCCATTTTTCTATATATGCATCCAAAGTATTATTTCACCTACATAAAAGATAAAAATCACAATACAAATATATAAAACATAAATTTAATTATTATGCTAAATTAAGGGGATTAATGAAACTACAAGCATCACCTTAACGATTATTTTGATCGGAATATCTCGAAAATTATGCTTTTTCAAAGTTTATAATTTATAAATTAATAATATATTTTTTATAAAGATAATTATTTTTTAAATTCAAAGTTAAAAAGAAGAAGAAATCAATTTGTAAGATGCCCCTTAATTGTAATTAATTGGTCACGTAAATGGACACTTTAAATATTTTATTTTATTTTAATGTATTGTTTACAAAAAAAGTATTTCTTTTTGTGTTTGGGCTAAATTATCACATTTATATGATTTTTGGGCTTTTAAATGAAAATCTTAAAAATTAAATTTATCAATGAGATCTAATATATAAACAATTAAAGGTCATACGATTGAAAATACAATTCCCAAAAATTAAAGTTATCAATGAGATCTAATATATAAACAATTAAAGGTCATACGATTGAAAATACAATTAAAGTATAATAATCCAATGGTATCATGTCTCACATATTATTTACTGTTTTTTTTTTGTTTCTCATAGACTTGTCTGATTAGAAGACTTTAGCGGTGTGTTTATTAATTCGTAATCAGAATGAGTTGGAATCAGAATGGAGCTGAAATTATAATGTGTTGGAATTTGAATGAGGAATTGAAATCAAAATAAATTATTTACTTGAGTCGAATGAATCAGAATCGAACTCAAAAATATTCACATTAATATATTTACTTTATCTTGTAAAATTATATATTTTCCATTGACAAAATAAATAATTAGAAAAATATGCTAATTTATTATAATATTATGCATATGATTTTTATCAAAATATAATTTTTTTTTAAGAATAAATTATTTTTATAATAAAATGAAAAATAAATAAATTGGAGATTTAATTGGACAAAAAATAAATTAAAAATTTGTTAGAAGGATAAATATGTTACACATAGGAAATGAGATTGAGAGAGTAGGTGCATTCCAAGAAGTAACGACACAAGAGATGTGGCTGTCCATCAATTGGGCATTAAAGAAGAAGAGTCAACGCACATTATTTATTATTGTAATACGAATATTTGCTTGAAAATATGCCAAATACGTCGAATAAGATAAGATAAATAAATGATTACACTACAGAAAGAAACTTCCAACTTGCATTGAACATAACCAAAACTAAGGGTGAGTAAAACCGATGAAAAAAATCGGTTCTCAACTAAGTGGAACCGGAATCTACCCAATTAAATAGGGTATCCTATTATTTGGTTTCAATTCGGTTCTGGTCCGGTTCCGAATTACCCTATTAATAATCAAAGTCAGATCAATAAGCTTGAAAGTAGCATTCATTATTTTTTTTCCTTCTCTGTTGTTGTCCTTTATTTGTTACAGCAATATATTAACTTAACTGTTATTTATGTACGAAATGGGATGAAGGTTTAGTGCTTTTGCTATCTGTGAGTTGGACTTGGATGTCTTCTCTACAGTGTGTAAAGACTAAAGATTTGTGAAACATTTTGGAAACTTTGCTCCAGTTCCTCTCTCAGACAATTCATTTCTGCATAGTGATTCTTTGGTTAATGAACTGAACTTTACTTCAAATTTTGTCATGATGCAACAAAGATAAGAACATGCAATCATATTTTGATCTTACTATTAGCTGAATCCTTGAGATTAGCAGAGCTAGTCCTCAATAACAGAAATAATGCTCAACAAAAAGCACTGAAAGCAACTGTAACTATAATAATTCTTCAGGTTTGTCTTGCCGAAATCGATCGGCTTGACAAAGAACAAAAAAACAGACAAAAGAAAAGCAAAGAAATACATCAAAGAAATTAAAGTAAGATTCTGGTTCATGATCACACAATCTAGTGACCTTGTTCATGATCACACAATCAGTCTTCTAGCAGAGAAAGTCTTTCAAGAAAACAACAGCATAAAACATCAAAACAGCCAGCAGCAGAAAAATAGCAAACACCATCAGCAGAAAACAGCAGCAACAACAGCAGCAGAACAGCAGAAAACAACAACATTAGATGAACTGCAGGCAGATAAATATATTAAAAGAAATCAGAAAAATAGGCCAAACAACATACAACAGATACAGAAATGAGGAACTACAATAGTAAAGAAATGACTCACTTATAAAATTTCATCATTTGTATCAACATTGATATCACTATCAACAATATCATTATCATCTACAATCGTCAACTCACTCGCTTCTGTTACAAATATTAAATAATAGATAGTTAGTGTATGAATATAATTAAAATTACATAAACATAAAACATAATTTCTTACCTGCATCATATTTTTCTGCATCTTCCATTAGTTCCTCAGTATTTATTTGTGTTGGAGCACTCCTTAACCAATCTTGAGTACATATCAATGATTGAACAACTTTTGGAGTTAAACAACTACGAAATGGATCAAGAACACGACTAGATGTACTGAAAGCCGACTCTAAAGCCATAATGGAAACGGGAATCACCAACACATCTCTTGCAATTTGAGAAAACTGGAAATTTAATTGTTAAAATTCTGAACTTCTTCTCATATTGATGTACATTAAAACCATCTTGAACAATACTTTTATTTACTTGAAGGTGTCTTCAACAGACTGATATAAATCCAACATGCAAATTGAATGATTGATTTGTTAGAATCACTATTAATCAATTAATGATTTTGTGTAACCATCCCTAACTATTCAATTAGTGGACAATCATGGCAACCACTTCACTAATTGTGTTGAGTTAAAAGACAAGTCATTGCCTATAAATTGGACTCTCATTTGAGAGTTCAAGCATTCCTAACAAGAAGTTCTAAGTAAGAGAGCTTAGAGTTTAAGCTCCAAGTAATAAAATTTGTAATCTTTGTAAATTATATTCAAGAAATAATAGAGAGTACATTTTCCTCATAAACACTTTTCAATGGTCAGATAATCACAACACATACTACTCTTACTACTTCATTATTCTCTTCAACACTACAATTCTCTAATTACTTCATTGGTGTCTTCAGAAGTTACAACAAAAACAACCAAATTCCCATAAACCAGTTAAATTTAGTATAGAAACAACCACACATGTCAAACGGGCCATAGTGTAGGGGTCATATGTTGCGGAAGCGCGGTTCAGATGAAATCGCAAATTTAAAACTTTAAAGTTACCGAATAAATTATTCGATATCATATATCTATAATTTATTCATATTTCACCAAAACATATTATTCGATATCATATAACGATATAATTAATAATGAAAATATTGTGAAACTTTTACGAAAATGATTTTCCGTAAAATAGTATTAAGATTGTTTTAGTCAAACTGACCAATCGAGATCACACGGGGATTACCCAGGTCAGCCGTAATTGTATTTGAGCTGTTCATGGGCTGCATAAACAGTGACCAATTCACTATTTCGGCAGTCGTTATCCGATAAGCTCAAAACTAACACGATAATGTCATTTTTCGCCGTTTTCACTTATTTTCACTCTAAAATAATTTCTGGAAATTATCCTAACTCCCAATACACATCCAACACATCCAGATGACATATTTTTCATCATTAAATTTTCAGAAATTCCAAGTCTAAAATAATGAGTAAAAATTATCATTTTTCATGCTTTAAATCCAATTTTCTCAATACTAATCAAATTAATCTTACACCAAATCAACGTCACCACAAATGAAGAACTCTAGAACAATTCTAGGCATAAAAAAAGTGGTCATTACACTCTAGAAGGGCAACTAAGTTATCCAATAATAAATTGAACATAAATTACACTAATTTAGTTCAAAGTGTATCTACACATGCTCAACGCCACTCAATCCATCATCCTTTAAGAAACCAAAAGAAACCCTAGAATATTTCTAGTAGTTCAAGAACAAGAAACAAACTTTCAAAGTTTAAAGATATTAAAGATTACCTTATTAATCTTCAAAATTCCTTAAGCTTTGTTCTTGATTCATGTCTTTCCTTTTGTCTCTCAAAACACAATTTTTGAAGCCCTCTCTAATGGAAAAATTCATCCATCATCAACCCTTGGATAAAGAGAAAATATTTTTTCTTTTTATTCATGGAAGTGGTGTTAGTTGGGGGTAAAAAGGTCAAACAAAAAAATCAATTTTAAATCAATTAAAAAGGCTTGATAAAAAGTGTGATACATGACATTTTATTTAACCATATATTACCTTAATATATATTAAATAAAAAAATCAATACTTTACACATGTAAACTAAATAATAAATGTCAAAACAAGATAATAATTATTACTTTACATGTGTTATCAAATTATTTGGCAATTAATGTGTATATAATCTAATCATGTATCAAATACAAATACACATTAGAACGACCAAAAGTACCCCAACATGTGAATTTTCGTTTACCGATTAAACGATTCAAATTAACTAATTTAATCCGATAAAATATTATGAATAATCAGTATTATTCATAATGTGTTGCCCAAGTATTCAATGAGTACACTTCATATTGTGAAACTCTCTAAGTTCAGGTACATCCGTCACAGAATCTAATTTCGTGTCCATAATTTACCCATTCGTAAATTACAACGACTGTGAATTATCTCACTGAACTATTTAAGTCAAGAGCATTACATACATTTAATCTTTCCATCACATACTATCCATATTATACCATATATATATATAGGAATGTCAAATCCCTAAGGTATAATATAGTCGACTTATAAATTTACGATCTATAAATAACACTCGGAACTCGCTTCCGTAGTGTACCATGGCTATGGATTTAACGGATCGTAAACACGTGCAAGATATTTATGTCGTGTACACATGACTGACGGATTCTATCTTGAAACACATCAGATATCATGAGAGTCAGTCCATACCCAACAAACAGACGGAGGTATGACCTAAATAGGTAGTTTACGTGACTGTCATCAAAGTGTGGAGGATAACTCATATATCCACTATGGTATCTCAAGTCTAAGGACCACTATGCTACTCGACTCGAGAAGATTCCTATTGATGTTGGTGTACCATCTATTAGAAAATCTTCGGTTAGTCGTTCAGTGTTTATCGAATAAACACCTATATGTCTATGAGTCTTCGAAGACTCATGGTTCACTTGGATAAACCATTGGACCAGTCTCGATATACGACATGTACCAGTCTCAGCGGATTTTACCAACTGACCCGTGTCAGTAAATCTTGACCAGAATTTTTATTTGAGAATATATAACTTATAGTGATGTTTCCCAATGTCAATTACAACTTATGTTGTAATTACACACTATGTTGTAAATCATCGGGTCTTTATCTAATATATACACATGACTAAACCATATTTAGTTTTAATCTAATCAAATTAGATCAAATATATATATATATATATACGACAAGAAGTGCTACCATAAATATGTAATATTATGAAAAATGAATTGTTTGTATTCATTAATCGAACATAAATACGATCTATATTGGCGCTCCGAGCATCAACCATAATAATTTCTCCCACTTACTCTAGTGGCAGTCCATGGTATCATATGCACAACTTAATGTGTATCATATACGCATGGCATTCAAGAGCTCACCTAGCACTCAAGAGGTAGGCATAAACGAGTAGGTCCGCTATTACATTTTGAGTTTGTCCAACAATCCCAAATAATTCCCTTGGCCAGCATCATTCATATTTTGTAGAACCTAAGTTCTACATCAATATTGATGTAGTTGGTGCTTGGAGTGTCAATCTGAATTGTATATTTTATTATTTATTAATAAAATAACTACATTTTTCATTCATACCTTATTAATGGTATTGTCATTATACGTATTAGATTGATGTATAGATATGCTAAGAATGACATCGACCTTAAGAATAGTTTTGACACTAGGTGTAAACTATTTTGAAAGTAAATATTTCTAGTCGTTGGTTTTGGAATACGGTCGAATTCCTATAACCTAGAAGACTGGCACATGTCGAATATTGGAATTGGAGTTCCAATGGTTTAACCCGATGTACCATGAGTTTTGGAAACTTATATAGACATGTGGGTATTCGTTGAAACGAATACTGAATGACTCATAGATGATTCATAATAGTTGGAAGTACACATCATCGTCAATAGAAATCTCCTCGAGTTGAGTAGCATATGTAATCCTTTGATTATAGGATATCATTGATTTTGTGTGAGATCATCCACGCTTTGATGCCATGTATGTCAGAAACCTTTCATGGTCTGGCCTCTAGATATTCGTTGGGTATGGACCAATGCACTCAATAATCAAGTGCGAAGCAAGATAGGATCTGTAGGCTTGTATGTGTACTACAAAAGGTTTAGGTATCTATGTGAGTAAAGTCACGATTCTTAAATCTTTGGCCAAAGTCGATCACCTATGGTGGATCGCATCAGTTATGAAGAATCGTGGACATGTCGACATGAGATGTGCGCCTTGGAAACTTGATGGTATATTATATGTTTCCTAAGCACAACTCGAATAGCCTACGACGGAGGGATTATTAAACATATATGATGACCTCGACTTGTATAGTTCAGAAAGATCGTTTGTGTTCTTCGCGAATTCGGAGGTGGCTGAATTACATACATATTAGCTGTGCTTATATGATGAACGTGTCTGCACTTAGAGAGTCCCAATATGAAGTGTACTCGTTGAGCACTTGGGTAGCCGATTATTTTAATAAAAGATAATATTCGATATTATAATTATCAACTAAGATAATCAAGTGTTATTGGATAGCATTGCTTATTTACTTTGACCTAATTGGATTAATTCAATAATTACACAATGGCTTAATTGTAAAATCATAATTATCTATACCATTTGAGGATATTATGGTAATTGTAAGTATATAATAATAGATGGTTTTGGGTTGATTTAATTGGATTAAATCAAAGTGGCAAACATTGAACTAATTCATTTATTATTCATTGGCTTGATTTAATTGGATTAAATTAAAGTGGGAGACAATGAAGATTAGTCACACCTAATTATACATATTTGGACAAATTGGATTAAGCCCACTTAAAAGTTGATTACAACTTTTATTAATTAAAAATTACCTAAGTTTTGCTATAAATAGCAAGCCTTAGGAATGTTTTAATTACAAGTACAAGTACAAGCAAATTCTTAGAGAAATTAGCCTAAGTTAGAGAAGTGTTTAGAGAAGCTTGTGAGGTCTCTACAACATTTCATCTAGGAGAAATCAAGTTTGGATCTTGAAGTGAAGTTTGCTAGCATTGGAAATCAAGATTGGATCTTGAAGTCAAGCTTGCACACCTTGGAGGTTATCCAACCATTTCAACAAAGAAGAAGTAGATTGGATCTTACATCAAGCTTGTTAGGTAAGTTTGAACTTCTCTTAAGTAATGAATTATGTATTAGATACATGATGACATAGCTTAATTTTGAAATAAGGCTAATAAATTGTGTTAGGATGCTTTGGAAGTATAAACACAATATGCTTGTAATTGGGTCAAAATATTTATGTTAGACATAAACATAAATTAGAGTTTGGAACTCTAGATTAAAACTTAGAGCTATGACTACTATTCTAGAATCATTTGACCACCTTTGGGTGACCCAGAATTGTTCACAATATATTTCTTATTGGGATTCTAATTTGGTTTGTGTATTGGATTCAAAATTTACGCAGATGCGTATTTAGTATAAATTTATGTTTTTGTAAAAATATTTTATATTTTGAAAATTTTGATTTTTTTAATTCTATAACATGTGTTGATGTTGGTTTTGATATTAAAAACTAATTTTGGGTTTTTTTAAAGTGTTTAGGGAAGATCAGAAGAAATTAGGATAATAGGCCCTAATTCCTCCAGCTCACTGGAAAGTGAGCTGAAGGAAAGAAAATTGAAAAAAAAAAAAAACAAAAAAAAAAACAGCCAGTGCCCGTACAGTGCGAGCGTGCGCACTGTAACGCGAACAGTGCGTGCGCGCTAATTTTGTTTTTCTCCGTTTTTGAGTTTTCAGACTCCAATTCAGTCCCGGTTTTTTCCTATACGCTCGTAATGGAATATAATATTTCATTAAATAATTTAAAATTACACCCATGCTTGATATCCACAGGTTAGACTCTATTGTGTGGGGCACCGATCCGACCATAGGGGTTCTACAACTGCCCCAATAGAATGTTATCAGAGGCAAGAGTTAACCACACAACACATGTTTTTGAATCTATGCCATATTAATTTTAATTTAATTATGCATAAGACATATTGGATATGTATTGTATATTTTAAATTAAAACTTTGACCTAATTAAGTTAATGACTTGATTACCATAAATATTGATATCATTCTGTTGGGGCAGTTGTGGAACCCCTAGGGTGGATCGGTGTCCCACGTAGCGGAAATGAGTCTAACCCGTGGATATCAAGCATGGGTGTAATTTTAAATTATTTAATGAAATACTATATTCTATTACGAGTGTATAGGAAAAAATCGAGGCTGAATCGGAGTCCAGAAACTCAAAAACGGAGAAAAACAAAATTAGTGTGCGCCGCCCGAACCGTGTGCACTACAGTACAACCGCCCCAACAAATATGACTAAGATGCGACATTAATATTGTGCTACAACTACTAAGTTGCCTAAGTATTTAAGGATCAAATCCAAAATACTATGCAGACAACCGCAATCATAACATTAATACCAAGACTCCTAATATACAAGGTCATTATGCAACTTCATAAGTCAGTACTTTATAAGTTACAATTAATTCCACTCACACTGTGGAATCAATTGTGACACTCTCACTGCATCTTTTCTGACTTTAAATTAATTAGACCATCTAACGTTACAATTAGACTCAAATCTAATTTGACCATAATGGTTGCAGACTATAATATCAATGAATAAGAAACTTGTTCTTAATATCTCACAGATACTATAGAACATGTTTCAAGTTTTATCATATGGTCTACAATATATCAGAATAGCTCATAACAATTATGACTAAATTGATATCTTTAATCGTACATAATACAATATTCATTATGCCATCATCATATGATGTATAAGATTGAATATACATTCTAATCAATTTCTCTTTCGACTAAAGAATCATCATTTACGAAAGATGAATACTATATCTAAGAGACACACTAACTGTCCAACAGTCACACTAACTGTCGCATATATAGTCATGTTGTGTCTTTTATTAGATCATATCTAATGCACGATTAATGAGAGTATCTCACAAGTCTCTTAGTATTATATCAAATATAAAACTTTATATCAAATATAATATAGACTACTCCCACTGTATTCACGGTGATAAGAAGACTCAGGTAAACCATTTACCTCAAAACATCTCATTATTACCTTAATAATGAAAATATCGTTATGATATAATATTAGAAATAAAATTATATGCTCTCACTACCCCTTTTATCACATATGTATTCTCTACGCTTTGATAGAATCAGACAATCTGACTCATGTCAAAATTAAATAGCACACATATCTGGAAAGCTCTCTAAGTCTCCAATAGGCTCTATAAATAAGCATACCAAACTGCGATCTTATTAAAATACAAACTCTAGGGCCATTCCTCAACAAAACTCTTCAAACAAAGAAATATCAATGGATATCTTCTCCGAAGAAACCAATGAGAAACGCCACTTTGCATTCCTACCTAAAATGCACAGTTTAATATTAACATTAACCAACAGATCTTTAATTGTTCAATTAGTGTGACTAAAGAAAAGTTTCATTGGAATCTACAATAGATTTCTGAGTATAACCTTTGTCACTGTCATACTATAAAAGTCAAACCTTTATTAAGCTCACTTCGCTTACACTACGCAAACCATTTACACATTATATGAACAATTCATAACAAAAGCTCAATCAAGTTCAAAACTTGATTGCAGTAAGCTAAGAACAATCTTAGATCTATGGTTTATTGCCAACTTCCAGGATCGAAATCAGATATCAATCCCACTATAAGTTATAGGATAATTTTTCTTCATTATGAAAACAACAAAACCATTAAATATCGAATACTTCGCAAATGATTCTAACATCCTATTGGACTTATATGGAAGATATCCAAGGGTCTTTTTATTTAATTAATTATGTGGCTCCATTTTACAGTTCATCATTCTCACATTTGACTTCAATAAGTCAAATCTCTTCTACAATAGTCAACATCTGATGTTACACACCATTTTTATTACTGGGATTGCATAAAATATATTTTATCAAATAGAATACAATATTTTATTAAATATAATAAATGAAAAAAATTTACTCGTACCTACGATGTGCAAGTACTTTTAATTGTATAACCGTTATATAAAAGAAAGATTCAAATCTCTAACTTTTCAAGATTAGAATTTTCTACTTATACATATCATATATGTAACTATAGAAACCAATGGAACCTTAATAAAAAAGATGATTTAGTGCTACTGGAGCATATCCCCAAAAGTATCGAAAATAATTCGGTAATACTCAATATAAAGCGAATCAAATCATATAAGATTCGAATCCTCTCACAATGGAATCGTAGAAAAATGATATTGAGTAAGAATCATAGTGTAGACATGGCGACGCTGTCCGGGCTCGCGGCCCGATCGGGAGTACGGAGTAGCCCGTGGGGGACTAAACCGGAGAAATAAAATGGAGTCGCCACCCAGTGCAAACTGGGAAATGATTTAAGGCCGCACTTACCCCTCGCAAAGGAAGACCTCAAACCGTTGGGTTCGGAATGATCCATTACTTATGCCAATTGTAATGAAAGGATTTATAAAATAATGTAACCAAGTCTTATGCAACACATGCAAGATAATTTAATCAACACACAAGTTTGCACACCCATAAACGTAAATAAAAATGAAGGCAAATACATAATTCCATAAACGTATTAAACAATGGAGCGCAATAATGTAATTAACAATAACTGTAAAAGCATTAATAATAAAAGCGGATAATTAAGTACGTAATGTAAAAGAAATAACTAAAGAGGCAAGCATACACGGAAGTAAACGTGAAGTGATGCGGCATAATGAATAGAGATAACTAATAGGATGAATACGAAGCGATAAATAACAAACAAAAAGGTGAATAACAAAATTAGAAGACAAATGGTGCGGCCCGGCACGGCAAAGCATAGTGGTAAAGGTAGCCTTATGGCTTTTCCCTCAAATGGAGGACCTTTAGCTCAACGTGAATAGCCCATGCGCACGAGATAGCAATGCGTAAATAAATAAAGTAATAACATGCAGAAAGTAAATAACAGAATAATAAAAAAGATGCGACCAAGGCCGACATCTATATGGGACCTCATATGCCCGATTGAACGTATTTCACATTCAATCAAGCGTACTTCGTCCGGCGTGGCAAAACGTCGTGGTAAAGGTAGCCTTTAGGCATTTCCCTCGAATAGATGACTTTTAATCCATCATGATTAGCCCATGCGCACTAGATAGAAATGCATGAATAAACAAGGTAATGATATGCAAAAGGTAAATAACATAATGATGAAAGAGATGCGACCATGACCGATATCTATATAGGACCTCGTATGCCCGATTGAACGTATCTCACGTCCAATAAAACGTACTTCGTCCGGCGTGGCAAAACATCGTGGTAAAGGTAGCCTTTAGGCGTTTCCCTCGAATGGAGGACCTTTAACCCACATGATTAGCCCATGCGCACTAGATTATCAATGCATGAATAAAAAAATAAATAATATGAGACCTCGTATGCCCGATTGAACATATCTCACGTTCAATCAAACGTACTTCGTCTGGCGCGGTAAAGGTAACCTTTAGGCATTTCCCTCGAATGGAGGACCTTTAACCCACATGATTAGCCCATGCGCACTAGATTATCAATGCATGAATAAACAAATAAATAATATGGGACCTCGTATGCCCGATTGAACATATCTCACATTCAATCAAATGTACTTCGTTGGCGCGGCAAAACATCACGGTAAAGGTAGCCTTCAGGCATTTCCCTTGAATAGAGGACCTTTACCCCACATTATTAGCCCATGCGCATCAAGATTAATAATGCATGAACAGAGAAACAATACACATAAAATAAATAGCGGAACAACAACACAAAATTAAATACCAAAATGTAACACGTGCTCGAAAGTTTCTCAAGCGGTACATGAAGTTGTATCCCAAGTATAGACCGCACTACCGTCCATTCGGATTCGGCTATAGAATTTACGTCTGGGTTTCCATCCGATATACCGCAAGAGATAGCACCGACCATTTAACATAACGCAATCATTAACCCAATGTATACAAGAAATATGATAATGCATGTGATGAAATAACAATAAATAACGGAAGCGATAAATAATAAACTAAGTGAGAACATTAAAGGAAGATAAATGACTGAAAATAAATGTGGAATAATAAAGCAATGATAAATATAAATTAAATGCGAAATAGAAATAAAGATGAATGCGAGATAAAATAAATGGCGGAATATCAAATAGAGATGTGACCAATAGTTTGGCCATTTTTAATGTAGGACTTCGCATGCCCGGTTGGACATATTCCACGTCCAACCAAGCATGCCGTGTCCGGGATATCAAAATAAAATATAACAAAGGGGTGCCCTCAGGTCTTACCTTTTAAGTTGCTCCTCGGAAGTGCGTTATGTCGTCAGCGAAAGGGTTAATGCTACGTAACTTTTCTGGTTTTCTGGTTCAATATTTTCCTCCGTTGTTTCACTATTTTTCACTGCTGTTTTCTCTGTCTTCTTCACTATTTTTGCTGCTGTTTGGTCGTCGTATTTGTTCACTATTTTGGGGTGATATTTGGACTGCTTTGGGGTATTTTTGGACTACTTTGGACTGTTTTTGGTGCAGTTTGTTGTTCGGTTGGCAGGCTTATTTTTTGATTGGTTTTTATCAAAAGGGGCTGCTTGTGGCTTTGTAGTTTTGTGATTTGGCATGGGTATATATGGCCGTGTGGGTGTCTTGAAGTCGTGTGGTTTGTGGAGTCGGTGTGGGAGTCAGTTTGTCAGTGAAAGTTGTTGAATGGGCTTTGTACGTGAGAGATGTAGAGCCGTGAGGAGTGAGGGCTTATCGTTTTTGTGTGAGGAGCGTGAGGGTGTTAGCTAAGGGTTTGTCGGTGGGTGAGGTTGCTTTTGTTGTTCTCGATTGATGAGGGTAGTTTTTATTAGTTTAAGGTTTCGGCTGGTTGAAAGGCTGTGTTGAGGGGTTTATTTGTTATGTCGTGGCTGTGAAGGGTTATTTGCTTGTTTGTTTGTGAGTGAATGGCCTGCCCTGGTGCATGAGAGTTGAGAGTATGTGCGTGCTAGGGTTTTTATTTTTATTTTTTGTTTTTGAGAGTTGCCGTGTATGAGAGAGCCAACCCAGAAATAAGGTTTGGTTTATCTCCTTTTTATAATGGTGATCCTAGGGTTTCCATTGTGTGTGTTAAGTTAGGGTTTTCTCTTTTTCTTTAGTGTGTGGCCGCTCATCTCACAAATTTGCCAAGATTTTCCTTCCAAATTTGGAGGATGCAATCTTGGCTAATTAGGAATGAGATTGGATTTAAAACTTTGGTAATTAGGAAGGTGATTTATTTAATTTAGGAAGGGGATTTATTAATTTAGGAATGGGGATTTGATTTAATTTAGACATGTGTTTTAAATGTGTTGAATATTTTTGGATTGGGCTTTGGTGGGCCTTGGGCGTGTGGCTTGATTCTTTGGTGGGCTTGGGCGTGGCTTGGTGTGGGTTGCGTGGATTTTGGGCTGAGCCTAATAGTTAAAACAAAGATTAATCGAGCGAACCCGAGGCTAAACAAACTAATTAAATATGATGATGTACTTATTTTGAATTTTCCCTTCCGACGTCTGTTTCCCGCAACTTCCGCAACTTATCGGGTAGTGCCTCCAAACGAGGCTCATCATCGGGCTTTCATGCAAAAATGCAAGTGTCTACATATAGTCATAAAATATCTTAGAGTTGATTGTCATTAATTCATCTATTTGATCATATCAAACATCCCTAAATAATTCAAAGACTCACAATGAATTTTAAAGATACAGTTTTCAAAACTTCAGATCGAAACTCTTGAACCAGTCAAAATATTCGATCCATGTTTCATCAAAACTGATTGAAAGTTCTTGAACCTTTCAAGACGTTCAATAGGTGTTGTTTCAGAAACATGTAACTAAATCATGACAACTCATTAACTAATTTAGGAAGTAAAGAAAACTACTCAAGGTAATTTATAATTCATTAAACTACATACATCCAATTTATTAGTTTAATAAATTTGTGGTCCAATGAAGATCATTGGTTAAATGAGATATTAATCACATTCCCTAAATACAATATTCATTAAATGATAAGGATATGTGGTATGATCTCGAATTAGACAATCTTTTACTATGTGGGATAAACATCTAATGCTTAAGTGATAAAACTTCATAAACTATTATTCTAAATTATTTACATTACCAAAAATATTTCTTAATGTTTATCTCTACGTTAATGACACTATTAATCGTATTAAAATATGTAACAACTTTTATAAAGAACAAGTAATTATCCAATAGTCGCAAGTTCTGATATCAAATATGAAAATAATCATTAAACAATATTTTAAATAACTCGACGGGAGATCTGATATCCAATACCTATAATTGTCATGTTGTGAGAATCGATATTCTCTACACACAACTATACACATCTCATTTCTTTAGCTTGCTAATTTGCATTCAACTATTCACAATAGTTGTAAATAACTGACTAGCAAATAGTTTCGGACACATGAACATTAAAGCCAAGAAACGTCATTATCAAATAAACAAATACCTAATAGGGTTTTTCTTAATGCAGTGAAGAATCTATAAACATGAACCAATTCATGTCAATTTTTACTGCACAAGAAACTATT
>SKCR01017433.1:0-44228 GCA_019454045.1 Zanthoxylum bungeanum | reverse complement strand
TTAACAAAGATAATTAAATTGGTAGCCAATTTGCACGCGAAAATCCCTCAATATATATCATGCGTCATTTCCTTCCATTGAGTGATTCTTACTCAAGATCGGAGATTGTCAGGGGTTGTTTTTGGCCAAAGTCAAGCCCTTGTCAGTCAAAGATGTGCTTTAATCACGAGGCTTTGTTATATATCGGTGTCGTGTCCAAGTTGTGGTTTGTTTGGCCAAAGTCAAGACCACTTCTTGTCCATAGACATTTGATTACGAAGCTTCCCTGTCAATGGGTCTACGCTTGACTGGGATCACTAGGTTTGTTATTGTGCCAAGCCAAGGCCTAGTTGATTCAGAGGAAACACGGGTAGGGTATATATTCGATATATAGGCATATATTAGATATATGTTTCGGACTTGGATGTCCACCTACTGGATCTAGGAGTTGGATGGGATCCAATTGATCTTCGACATCTACCTTGTTGATTATCATACAAGTTTTTGTTTGACCAAAGTCAGGATTGTATGATACTTTAACGGGATCCTAGCCCACTAGGAAACACGGTTTCCCGAGTACTCCACAGAGGGTTAGAGACTCGACGAAAAATAGTGGGAGGCAAGTATTGAATTTGCAACATTCGTTCGAATACTCGCTAAACGCGCTCATTTAAATTATTTCGTCATTAGATTCAATGTTAGTTAGACTAATATTTAAATTGTTGTTTTAATAAACAGTTGGACTGTATTATACTTGGAGGGAAGCAAGTGCGTTTTGTGGCAAAACAAGAGTGCTAGCACACTCCGGGATCAATGCGAAGGTGATAAGGGAAGTATACCCATGAGCAAGGAACGTTTTCAGAAAGCTTGGAGCTTATTTTGATGATGAAAACCGAATCTGCAGTGAGCTGTGACAGTGGACTGCTCACGCCCAAACCAGTGAAGAAATCAGTTCGTTTTTGTTGCCTAAATCGCATCTCAACCGCTCGATGTAAGTATTCCGCACTTTAATCGTTGTATTTGCTTATGATTCATGCTTGAGTTTTGATCTTGGGACCTATAGAAACTCCAACAAAACTTTGGAAGGTACCAAACTAGAACCCAAATCAGATAAATGCCTTTTCGTGGGATATCCTAAGGAAACCAAAGGACATTACTTCTATCACCCACAAGAGAACAAAGTATTTGTTGCTCTACATGCATTTTTCCTTGAGAAGGAATTCCTAGATGCAGTGGTAAGTGGGAGGAAAGTGGAGCTTGATGAAAATCGTAGTGATACTGTTCCTGGCAATGAATCAACGACGGAACATGAACAGACCATCCAGGATGAGTCTGTACCACAATCTTCATATACACAAGGACCGCGTAGGCCGGAGAGAGTCAGGACAGTACCTGAGAGGTATGGGTACCTGATCTCGCCTCATGTGGATATTAATCTTATTGAGGATAATGAACCGTCTACGTATGAGGAAGCAATACAGGATATTGATTCCGCTTTATGGCAAGATGCCATGAAGTCCGAGATGGATTCCATGTATGCCAACCAAGTTTGGACACTGGTTGATGCACCAGAAGGCGTAAAGCCTATTGGATGCAGAAGGATCTTCAAAAAGAAGACCGACATGGATGGCAACGTACAAACGTACAAAGCTAGGCTTGTAGCAAAGGGGTATCGTCAACAATATGGTATTGATTATGACGAAACTTTCTCGCCCGTTGCCATGATTAAATCCATTCGGATAATGCTTGCAATAGCTGCATATTTCGATTACGAGATATGGCAGATGGACGTTAAAACCGCTTTCCTTAACGGAAACCTTTTGGAGGATGTTTATATGCAACAGCCTGACGGTTTTATCGTACCTAGACTTGCAAACAAGGTTTGTAAGTTAAATCGATCCATTAATGGATTGAAGCAAACATCACGATCATGGAATCAGCGTTTTGATGAAATCATAAAAGAATATAATTTCGTGCAAAACGAAGATGACCCTTGTGTATACAAGAAGGTTAGTGGGAGAGCACTGACTTTTATTGTCCTTTATGTCGACGATGTATTGCTCATAGGCAATGACATTCCCATGCTAACGTCGGTGAAGCTTGGCTTTCATTAAAATTCTCCATGAAAGATCTGGGAGAAGCAGCCTTTATTCTGGGAATAAAGATCTACCGGGATAGATCTAGAAAGCTGCTTGGACTCTCCCAGAGTACATATATTGACAAAGTGTTGAAGCGATTCAGCATGGATCAATCCAAGAAGGGATTGATGCCGATGTTACGTGGTATATCTCTATCTAAGAACATGTGTCCTAAGACACAAGAAGAGAGAGATAACATGAGTCGGATACCGTTCGCCTCGGCAGTCGGATCGATCATGTATGCCATGATATGTACACGACCTGATGTGTCATATGCTTTGAGCATGTGCAGTCGCTATCAGGCCGATCCAGGTGAAGGTCACTGGATGGCAGTTAAGAATATCCTTAAGTATCTTAGACGAACTAAGGATGCTTTCTTAATTTATGGAGAAGGAGATCTTGTGGTATCTGGGTATGCCGATGCAAGTTTCCAAACCGACAAGGACGACTTCAAATCGCAATCCGGGTACATTTTTTGTTTGAATAACGGGGCGGTGAGCTGGAAATCTTCCAAGCAAGATACTGTTGCCGATTCAACAACTGAAGCGGAGTACATTGCTGCGTCGGAAGCAGCAAATGAGGCAGTTTGGATCCGAAAGTTCCTAATTGGATTAGGAGTAGTTCCATTAGCAGCTGAGCCCGTTCCATTGTATTGTGACAATAACGGGGCTATAGCACAAGCTAAGGAACCAAGGTCTCATCAACGATCCAAGCATGTTCTACGGCGTTACCATCTGATTCGGGAATTATACATCGTGGCGATGTAAAGATCGAGAAGGTCGCATCAGATAACAACATTGCAGATCCGCTGACGAAGGCTGTTTATCCGCAAGTGTTTGAACGACATATCAATAGTTCAGGTATTAGATGCTTGAGTGACTGGCTATAGGCCAAGTGGGAGATTGTTAGACATTATGACCCATAGCGTCACTGTTTTGTAAATGATATTGTATTATTGTACAAAATTAACTATGTGATAATGAAATTGCCTTTTGCCGTTTTGTAAAATTATTTACTTTGATATATTAATGGCAAAAGTCCGTATGATTAGTTCCGTATTGAGATAGATGAGACAGTATCAATATAAAAGGTTTAATCATTAAATATCCCTAGTCGGAGTATTATCGAGATCGGACATCGATAATGCGGAATAGACTAGTATTGCATTTGTGCATGTTGTGAGGGCACAACGGCATAGTTCTCATATATTTAAGTATTGGATACTTATGCAAGTGCGATAGGAGGTTGTGTTTTACCGATGGTACGGAAAACAGCTTCGCTCTGGATAGACCCCGCGGAATCCCATTGGTAGTATGTCTGCGTGTCTATGGGAGGCCGCATCAGGGTAGGTGTATATGGTCTTAACCTGAGACTTGCATCGCTAGTACTTGCGATAATCGATAAACTTTGGTTTTGGTGGTTGGGGACTTTAACCGGTTCTGTGTTCACCACTTCTGGGTTTATCAGGAATCGTAGTGTACTGGGTGTGTGGTCAAGATGGAAGTATCACTTCAGACATATGGAGTTGATGATCGCGCAGGACACAGAACTAGTACTCTATAAAAGGTTGCAACCGTCGGGACAATATGACTAGGTCAGGATTGTCCGATTTAAAGAGACTAGTTGTTTGATGTCCGATATATGTTTCGTACGGGGCAGACACACTTCCAGCCCCAGGCCTAACATGTGATCGATCGATACTGGATCGATGTACGCGATACTGCGGTATACTACGCTTGATAAAGATCTTATATTCCAGTAAGAATATTTCTGGAGAATTGGGTAGGCATGGCGCTTTGCTAGAAGCCAACCTTGTCTTGTAAATCGGTAAAAACGTAGTACGAGGTACGTACGTGTTTGGATTATCCAACGACCGTATTTACTGCCAACAGATCCGGAGATCTCTTGGTCGCTTCCTGAAGATTCACCTATGACGTTTGATTCGAACCTTATTAATCTTGGATTAATTGCGGAGAAACTTTATCTTGGATAAAATGCCTTATTAGGAGAGAGAGAGAGATCGATTAATTTGGAATTAATCGATAAAATAATATATTCGATATATTATTAAACGAAATTAGATTTCGACGCGGAATTAAAATCGGATTTTAATTCGGGCAAACGAATTAATTTAGAATTAATTCATTAGCGAACTGAATAGTAATTTCGCAAGGCGTAATTATTTAATTCACGTCGCGACGGAAATTCGTTAATTCGGAATTAACGAAACCGAGCCCGAAAGTGCTTGCGGACACATTCGTATTTTGAATCGAGTGATATCCGCAAATCACATCGCGATATCTCATTACTTAATACGAATAGATGGTGGATGTATCTGTTGGTTTCTATTATATAGGTCCCAAACAAAGATTAAGCATGTGAAATACTATAAAGAATATATATTTAAACATGAAGTATGGCGAATCATACTTACAATGCCTTGTGATGAAGTAGTAGAAGATCAAATGGTAGAAGCTCCAAGTGGTGGAGGATTCGGCCAAGAGGAGGAAGAAGACTACAAGCTCCAAGCTTTGTGTATTCCTTGCTCTTTGATGGTTTCCCTATCACCTCTTTTGATCCCTTGCTTGTGCTAGCAAAAATGGAGAATGGATGATCAAATCTTCCTTTGTTCTTCCATGGAGAGTCACGGCATTTTTGAGAGAGAAGAGAGAATTGTGTGATTGATTTATTTTGTTTTACCAAAAATCAATTTATATTTATGCCATAATTTATTAAATTAATAATAAATCTATGACACAAACCATGCAATGGCTTAGAGTGTCCAACACTCAAACTCCATGCAAACCAATTGAGTGAATTGTACACTATCACCATGCAATGCCATAGAGTGTTTTATACACTATCACCATGCAATGCCATAGAGTGTTTTGTACACTAACACCATGCAATGTAATGACATGTGTCATGTGGGCCCCACACGTTTCCCAATGAAAGTGGGCCCACGTCCACTCACGCGTTCGGGTTCGATATTCCGAAATACCGAGCTTACGTCGCGACGTTAATTAAACCGAATTTAAATAAATAATTGCGCCTGGCGAAATTATTATTTACGTCGCTAACGAATTAATTTTAAACTAACTCGTTTGCCCGAATTAAAATCTAATTTTAATTCGCGTCGAAATCGAATTTCGATTATTATATCGAATATAATAATTTTGTCGATTAATTCCAAATTAATCGTTCTCTCTCTAAACTAGGCACTTTATCCGAGATAAAGTTTCTCCGTAATTAATCCAAGATTAATTAAGTACGAATCAATATCATAGGTGAATCTTCAGGAAGCGACCCAAGAGATCTCCGGATATTTTGGCAGTAAATCCGGTCGTCGGATAATCCGAACACGTACGTACCTCGTACTACGTCTATACCGATTCACAAGACAAGGTTGGCTTCTAGCAAAGCGCCATGCCTACCCAATTCTCCAGAAATATTCTTATAGGAATATAAGATCTGTATCAAGCGTAGTATACCGTAGTATTGCGTACATCGATCCAGTATCGGATGGTCACATGCTAGGCCTGGGGCTGGAGATGTGTCTGCCCCGTACGAAACATATATCGGACATCAAGCAACTAGTCTCTTTAAATCGGACAATCCTGACCTTGTCATATTGTCCCGACGGTTGCAACCTTTTAGAGTACTAGTTCTGTGCCCTGCGTGATCATCACCTCCATATGTCTGAAGCGATACTTCCATCTTGACATTACATCCAGTACACTACGATTCTCGATAAACCCAGAAGAGGTGTACACAGAACCGGTTAAGGTCCCCAACCACCAAAACTAAAGTTTACCGATTGTCGCAAGTACTAGCGATGTAAGTCTCAGGTTAAGACCATATACACCTACCCTGATGCGGCCTCCCATAGACACGTAGACATACTACCAATGGGATTCCGCGGGGTCTATCCAGAGCGAAGCTGTTTTCCGTACCATCGGTAAAACACAACCTCCTATCGCACTTGCATAAGTATCCAATACTTAAATATATGAGAACTATGCCGTTGTGCCCTCACAACGTGCACAAGCGCAATACTAGTCTATTCCGCATTATCGATGTCCGATCTCGATAATACTACGACTAGGGATATTTAATGATTAAACCTTTATGGATGATACTGTCTCATATCATCTCAATCCGGTACTAATCATATGGACTTTCGCCATTTATATATCAAAGTAAATATCATTACAAAACGGCAAAAGGCAATTCATTATCACATAGTTAATTTTGTACAATAATACAATATCATTTACAAACAGTGACGCTATGGGACATAATGTCTAACAATCTCCCACTTGGCCTATAGCCAGTCACTCAGGCATCTAATACCCGAACTATGTATGTGTCGTTCAAAAACTTGCTGAAGAACAGCCTTCGTCAGCGGATCTGCAATGTTATCATCTGATGTGACCTTCTCGACCTTTACATCGCCACGATGTATAATCTCCCGAATCAGATGGTAACGTCGAAGAACATGCTTGGACCGTTGATGAGACCTTGGTTCCTTAGCCTGCGCTATAGCCCCGTTATTGTCACAATACAATGGAACGGGCTCAGCTGCTAACGGAACTACTCCTAATCCGATTAGGAACTTTCGGATCCAAACTGCCTCCTTTGCTGCTTCAGATGCAGCGATGTACTCCGCTTTTGTTGTTGAATCGGCAACAGTATCTTGCTTGGAAGATTTCCAGCTCACTGCTCCGTTATTCAAACAAAAAATGTACCCGGATTGTGACTTATAGTCATCCTTGTCGGTTTGGAAACTTGCATCGGTATACCCAGATACCTCAAGTTCTCCACCTCCATAAATTAAGAAAGCATCCTTAGTTCGTTTAAGATACTTAAGGATATTCTTAACTGCTATCCAGTGACCTTCACCTGGATCGACCTGATAGCGACTACACATGCTTAAAGCATATGAGACATCAGGTCGTGTACATATCATGGCATACATGATCGATCCGACTGCCGAGGCGAACGGTATCCGACTCATGTTGTCTCTCTCTTCCTGAGTCTTAGGACACATGTCCTTAGACAGAGAGGTACCTCGTTACCATTGGAACCAATCCCCTCTTGGATTGTTCCATGTTGAATCTCTTCAACACTTTATCAATGTATGTACTCTGGGAGAGTCCAAGCAGCTTTCTGGATCTATCCCGGTAGATCTTTATTCCAAGAATAAGGCTGCTCTCCCAGATCTTTCATGGAGAATTTTAATGAAAGCCAAGCTTTCACCGACGTTAGCATGGGAATGTCATTGCCTATAAGCAATACGTCGTCGACATAAAGAACAATAAAAGTAAGTGCTCTCCCACTAACCTTCTTGTATACACAAGGGTCATCTGCGTTTTGCACGAAATCATATTCTTTTATGATCTCATCAAAACGCTGATTCCATGACCGTGATGCTTGCTTCAATCCATAAATGGATCGATTTAACTTACAAACCTTGTTTGCAAGTCTTGGCACGATAAAACCGTCAGGCTGTTGCATATAAACATCCTCCAAAAGGTTTCCGTTAAGGAAAGCGGTCTTAACGTCCATCTGCCATATCTCGAAGTCGAAATATGCAGCTATTGCAAGCATTATCCGAATGGATTTAATCATGGCAACGGGTGAGAAGGTTTCGTCATAATCAATACCGTATTGTTGACGATACCCCTTCGCTACAAGCCTAGCTTTGTACGTTTGTACGTTGCCATCCATGTCGGTCTTCTTTTGAAGATCCATCTGCATCCAATAGGCTTTACGCCTTCTGGTGCATCAACCAGTGTCCAAACTTGGTTGGCGTACATGGAATCCATCTCGGACTTCATGGCATCTTGCCATAAAGCGGAATCGATATTTCGTATCGCTTCCTCATACGTAGCCGGCTCATTATCCTCAATAAGATTAATATCTACATGAGGTGAGATCAGGAACCCATACCTCTCAGGTACTGTTCTGACTCTCTCCGACCTACGCGGTCCTTGTGTATGTGAAGTTTGTGGTACAGACTCATCTGGACGGTCTGTTCTTGTTCCGTCGTTGATTCATTGCCAGGAACAGTATTACCACGATCTTCATCGAGTTCTACTTTCCTCCCACTTACCACTGCATTTATAAAATCCTTCTCAAGGAAAAATGCATGTAGAGCAACAAATACTTTGTTCTCTTGCGGGTGATAGAAGTAATATCCTTTGGTTTCCCTAGGATATCCTATGAAAAGGCATTTATCAGATTTGGGTTCAAGTTTGGTACCTTCCAAACGTTTAACATATGCCCAGCATCCCCAAATCTTCAGGAAAGAGAAACCTGGTTTCCTTCCTGTCCATATTTCATATGGAGTCTGTTCAACAGACTTCGACGGTACCTTATTCAAAATAAGTATAGCACTGTTTAATGCGTATCCCCAGAAGGATATTGGTAGCTCAGTGCGACTCATCATGACCTTACCATGTCCAACAAGGTGCGGTTTCTCCGTTCGGACACACCATTTAATTGCGGTGTTCCAGGAGGAGTCCACTGTGAAAGAATACCATATTCTTTCAAGTATCTTGAAACTCACAACTTAAGTATTCCCCACCACGGTCTGACCGTAATGTCTTAATACTCTTCCCTGTTGGTTTCTCCACTTCGTGTCGAAACTCTTTGAATTTCTCAAAAGTTTCCGACTTGTGTCTCATAAGATACACATAACCGTAACGAGATGCATCATCTGTAAAGGTTACGAAGTAGTGTGAAATCCACCTCTAGCCTGGCTAGACATGGGCCCGCATACATCAGTATGAACTAGAGCCAACAGTTCTGTGGCACGTTCACCTTTACTGCTAAAAGGTGATTTAGGCATTTTGCCTGAAAGACAAGATTCGCAGACGTCATATGAATTGGGATCAAATTCGTCCAAGTACCCACTCTTCGAGAGTGTGGATATGCGAGTCTTGTTGATGTGTCCTAGACGACAATGCCATATATAGCTTCATCTTTTAGATTACTCCTTTTGAGCCTTTTGTTTGTCATTTTAGGAGATTCATTTATATTCAAAATATAAAGACCGTTATTTGCAACAGCTGTGCAAATTTCTGCATCATTCAGATATAAATAACACCCAGTGTTTCTGAATACAAAAGTGTAACCCTGCTGGGTTAACAAGGATACAGATATATATTCCTAGTTAAACTAGGTACATAATAACAGTTATAAGTTTAAGTACATGCCCTGAGGGCAGTTCTAAAACAAAAGTCCCTACGGCCAAAACAGCAACAGTGTGTTCCGTTTCCGACCCGTAGATCCATCTCCCCTGACGCCAGCACCCTGCTATCATGCAGATCCTGCACATCAGTACAAATATGAGCACCACAACCAGAATCAAAAATCCAATTTTTAAAACTAGAAGTATTCATATTTATCTCAATGACAAACATACCAGAGGCGATAGCCTTGCTAGCCTTGATATCCTCCCTCTGCCCTTTGCCCATTCGGCAGTCACGTTTCCAGTGACCCCTCTTGCCGCAGTTTAGGCAGATGTCGCGAGATTTGTCCTTTGGCTTCCTAGAAGCCACTGTCAACTTGCCTTTGCCCTTCTTCTTGAAACTTTTCTTCCTCGCACCTCCAATTGCCTTGGGCCCGGCCCTTGGCGCATGAGAGGTCGATGCATAATGCGCCTCGCGCTTGCTCCCCTTTAGGAGTTCCTTTTCGGACTCCTTCAGTACGGACAACAACTCTCCGAGAGTGTCGTCAGTATCCATCAACTTGTAGTTGATGATGATTTGTTTCCAAGTATCGGGCAGCGATTGTAATATCATATCAATCGTCAGCTCTGCCTCCAAGACAATGCCCATATTGGCTAACTCATCAATGTCAGCGATCATTTGAGTCCCGTGGGCCTCAACTGATGCGCCGTCTGTCATCCGGGAGCGGAAGAGTTTCCTTACTAGCTCGTACCTCTTCATCCGCTTGTTAGTGCGGTGAAGATCACGCAATCTTGCCATCATGTTATAGGGATCCAAGTCCCTATTTTGGCGTCTGAAATGCTGAGTCATTGCAGCTAGCATAATTGACTGAGCTTGGTCACAATCATCACTATGAGTTCTCCATAACTCTAGCTCCAGTGGCTCAGTGGGTTTAGGCGGGAGAGGCCTCTGAATAGTATACAGTACCCTCTCAGCCCCAAGCACAATCTTGAGGTTCATTTCCCAGTCGGCAAAGTTTGTCCCTTTGAAGACATTATCGCCCATGATTATGTCGCGGATATTACCTTTGCCAATCATCTTGACGACTATAGTCCAACTATAAAGTCAACGATGTTATGGGTACAGTCAAACTGTTACAAGTAAAATAACAATATATTAGTCCAACTAAAAATATTGACGAATAATTTTGAAAGACGTGTAAGGCTAATTATCTGAACGAAATTGCAAATTCAATAATAGCCTCCCACTATTTTCTTCAAGTCTCCAACCCTCTGTAGAGAACTCGGGAAATCGCATTTCCTAGCGGGCTAGGATCCCGTTAAATAACATACAACCCTGACTTTGGCCAATAAAAAATTGCATGCTATTTAACTTAGGTAGATCTCTATGATCATTGGATCTCATCCAATTCCTAGATCCGGTTAGGTGGACATCCAAGTCCGAAAATACGTATAATGTCAATGTATCCGATACATTTTCCTAACCCTATCCTCCGAATCATCTAGGCCATGGCTTTGGCCAAAAACAAACCTAATGATTCCAGTTAAGCGGGACCCATTGACGAGGAGAAAGTTTCGTAATCAATGTCATTGGACAAAAAGTGACCTTGACTTTGGCCAATAAAATCACGATTTGGACAAGACACCGATATGCCAAAACTCTCATGATTCAAGTACATCCTTGATTGACAAAGGTCTTGACTTTGGTAAAAAACAAACCAATGCCAATTTCGGATCTTGAACAAGAATCATTCAATGGAAGGATATTCGCTTAATATAAATTGAGGGATTTTCGCGTAATTGGCAACCAATTTATTTATCTTTGTTAGGTCTCATCATCATACACCCTTAAGCATGCTTCTAAAACATCATAAAGCGCGTAAAGTAAATTAATAGTGATATGCGGATGGATATATAAACAACTTGTTCCTAGAACAAATCACTCCCTTTCTCTCTCCCCGCTAGCACTATTCTACTACTACCCAATTACATAATACAATAAGAGAAACCTCATTTACATTGAGGGGAATTAGGTGAGAATAGAATACAAAGAGATAAAGAGATAAGGCTGGACACGCAGGTCCAATTTATAAATTCCAAATTTACAATAATTTCTAAAATTACCCTTTCCCTTCTAATATCCATCCGATATACACTATTCATTCATCACATACATATATATCAACAAAAGACATGCTTTTACAACCAATCTAATCCAATTAATTAGTCTTTGTTTAAGTGATCATCCAATGTTCAAACAACGGTTTGATTTTTGCGCGAGTCCAACTCTATTGAGAATAAGTACATAAGGTACGAATTCGCGAATTATATCGAACTACTAATTAAATCTGATTTAATACGTATTCAATACTAATTCATTCATTTAATTCCAAATTAAATTTACACTTTTAATGTGCTTTAAAGACTTAGATTCTAAATCTAATCTTATTGGGCCTCAAAGCCCAACTAACATCCAATGTTGAATTTAATTCAAGTCAAATGGACTTAGAATTGATTTATTAAGGCTTGGGCTTTGGTCAATATGGGTCAAACCCAATTACCAAAGCCCAAATAAGGAATCACCCTTAAGTGCCATAAAACCAATTTTAAGCCCATAAGGCCCAATAAATTATTAAAGCCCATTAATAAATTTAATATTCCAAACATTAAAGTCCAATTAATTAAGTGTAATACCAAGATTAATACATTAAATCAAATATTTCAAAATACCCATTTAATTTATTAATCATGTATTTTGCAAAATAAATGTCCAACATTAATTTTATCAAAAATCAACTCCATTTCATGTCCTTGTTGATTCGGCCAAGGTGAGTTTTTGTGTATCGATTTGTATTTCAATCCAATTGAATTACTAATCTACGTCCCATAAACGTTCTAAGTCATCCAATGATCTTATACACAAAAAATATCAAACCACTCCAAGTAGTAATACATTCGGCCAAGCATGGATTTGGGGAAAAATCATCCAATGCATTTTCATGAAATTGATTCCATATAACATCATGTTATACACATGCAAGCATACTTATTAATCAAATTTCATAAGAACATGCTTATATCAATTTCATCATGCCATTCGGCCAAGGTGAATATATTGGGGAAAAATCATCCAATGCATTTTTCATAAAATTGATTCCATGTAATATCATTATACACATGCAAGCATACTATTCATCAAATTTCATAAGAACATGCTTCAATCAATTTATCACACCCATTCGGCCAAGGTAGAAATTTTGGGGAAAAATCATCCAATGCATTTTTCATAAAATTGATTTCATATAATGTCATTTAACATACATATAAGCATACTCATTCATCAAATTTCACAAGAACATGCTTCAATCAATTTTACCCAAATTTTAACCTAAAGTATTTCATGCTTAAACCTAGCTCAATGATACCTTGATTGTTGGTTTCTATATATAGGTCCCAAACAAAGATTAAGCATGTGAAATACTATAAAGAATATATATTTAAACATGAAGTATGGCGGAATCATACTTACAATGCCTTGTGATGAAGTAGAAGATCAAATGGTAGAAGCTCCAAGTGGTGGAGGATTCGGCCAAGAGGAGGAAGAAGACTACAAGCTCCAAGCTTTGTGTATTCCTTGCTCTTTGATGGTTTCCCTATCACCTCTTTTGATCCCTTGCTTGTGCTAGCAAAAATGGAGAATGGATGATCAAATCTTCCTTTGTTCTTCCATGGAGAGTCACGGCATTTTTGAGAGAGAAGAGAGAATTGTGTGATTGATTTATTTTGTTTTACCAAAAATCAATTATATTTATGCCATAATTTATTAAATTAATAATAAATCTATGACACAAACCATGCAATGGCTTAGAGTGTCCAACACTCAAACTCCATGCAAACCAATTGAGTGAATTGTACACTATCACCATGCAATGCCATAGAGTGTTTTATACACTATCACCATGCAATGCCATAGAGTGTTTTGTACACTAACACCATGCAATGTAATGACATGTGTCATGTGGGCCCCACACGTTTCCCAATGAAAGTGGGCCCACGTCCACTCACGCGTTCGGGTTCGATATTTCCGAAATACCGAGCTTACGTCGCGACGTTAATTAAACCGAATTTAAATAATAATTGCGCCTGGCGAAATTATTATTACGTCGCTAACGAATTAATTTTAAACTAACTCGTTTGCCCGAATTAAAATCTAATTTTAATTTCGCGTCGAAATCGAATTTCGATTATTATATCGAATATAATAATTTTGTCGATTAATTCCAAATTAATCGTTCTCTCTAAACTAGGCACTTTATCCGAGATAAAGTTTCTCCGTAATTAATCCAAGATTAATTAAGTACGAATCAAATATCATAGGTGAATCTTCAGGAAGCGACCCAAGAGATCTCCGGATATTTTGGCAGTAAATCCGGTCGTCGGATAATCCGAACACGTACGTACCTCGTACTACGTCTATACCGATTCACAAGACAAGGTTGGCTTCTAGCAAAGCGCCATGCCTACCCAATTCTCCAGAAATATTCTTATAGGAATATAAGATCTGTATCAAGCGTAGTATACCGTAGTATTGCGTACATCGATCCAGTATCGGATGGTCACATGCTAGGCCTGGGGCTGGAGATGTGTCTGCCCCGTACGAAACATATATCGGACATCAAGCAACTAGTCTCTTTAAATCGGAATCCTGACCTTGTCATATTGTCCCGACGGTTGCAACCTTTTATAGAGTACTAGTTCTGTGCCCTGCGTGATCATCACCTCCATATGTCTGAAGCGATACTTCATCTTGACATTACATCCAGTACACTACGATTCTCGATAAACCCAGAAGAGGTGTACACAGAACCGGTTAAGGTCCCCAACCACCAAAACTAAAGTTTACCGATTGTCGCAAGTACTAGCGATGTAAGTCTCAGGTAAGACCATATACACCTACCCTGATGCGGCCTCCCATAGACACGTAGACATACTACCAATGGGATTCCGCGGGGTCTATCCAGAGCGAAGCTGTTCCGTACCATCGGTAAAACACAACCTCCTATCGCACTTGCATAAGTATCCAATACTTAAATATATGAGAACTATGCCGTTGTGCCCTCACAACGTGCACAAGCGCAATACTAGTCTATTCCGCATTATCGATGTCCGATCTCGATAATACTACGACTAGGGATATTTAATGATTAAACCTTTATGGATGATACTGTCTCATATCATCTCAATCCGGTACTAATCATATGGACTTTCGCCATTTATATATCAAAGTAAATATCATACAAAACGGCAAAAGGCAATTCATTATCACATAGTTAATTTTGTACAATAATACAATATCATTTACAAACAGTGACGCTATGGGACATAATGTCTAACAGTATCTAGTCACCTTTGAGGGATGATACATTGTCTCTAATCTCAAAGTGTGGTAATGATGGCAAATGATGGATTTCATTTTGGAGGGAAAGCCATGCACGGTTTTGAAGGATTTTTTGCATTAAAAAATTCTTTTGGTATTAGATATCATATCACTTTTCATTTCCTTTGTGACTCACGGTTTTGGCATGCAAAGGGAATAAAAATTAAAAGTGAAACACTCTCCTCTTCTCTCTCCTTGCTCACGCCGTGAGCTGCATAAACAAAGGCAGAAAATTGTTTTCTCATTCTCCATTTTTGCTAGCACAAGCAAGGAACAAAAGAGGTGATAGGGAAACGTATTTGGAGCTTGGAATACTCAAGATTTGAAGCTTCTCTCCATCTTCTTACTTGGCCGAAACTTCATCCTTGGTGGCTCAAGGATCCTCATCACCATTTTCGTCACATAGCTTTGTAAGTATGTTTCCGCCATCCTTCAAGCTTTGCATGTATGATTATTGTATTTCTATTGCTTAATCTTTCCTTGGGACTAATTATAGAAACCAACAAAATCCATTTAGAAAAGCCGTTTTGACATCCATTTCCAAATCTCGTAGTCATGATACGCAACTATAGAAAGCAAAATCCGGATAGACTTAAGCATTGCTACCGGCGAAAAAGTTTCATCGTAGTCGACGTCAGGTCGCTGCGTGTAACTTTTGCTACCAGTCGGGCCTTGTAAGTTTCAACCTTACCGTCAGGCCCGCGCTTCCTCTTGTAAACCCATTTACAACCGATAGGAACAATTCCTTCGGGAAGCGGAATCAAGTCCCAAACTTGATTTCATGCATTGAGTCTATCTCGGATTTCATGGCACTTTGCCATTTCACGGAGTCGATGTCCAACATCGATTCTCTATAGGTGAAAGGATTTGTCTCTTCAACTAAGAGAACATCCAGACTTTTTCTTGTATCAAATACAAGCGCTCAGGAGGTCTAGATACCCTTTCCGACCTACGGAGTGTGTGTGTTGAAGGTCCTTCATCTACTTGAACTTCAGGTTCCTCCGTTGGTTCGTTGTTTTCAGGTTGGACTTCATCAAGCTCAACCTGTCTATGATCACCACCTTCTGACAAAAATTCTACTTCTAGAATTTTGCGAAGCGAGCTACGAACACATTTCGATGCTCGGTATCATAGAACAGATATCCCCTCGTGTTCGAGGGATATCCAACAACCTAAACTTTTGCCCTCGAGGCGAAAGCTTACTTTGCTGAGTTACCCTGACATAGGCAGGACAACCCCAAACCTTAATATAATTAAGATTCGGTCTCCTACCGAACCATATCTGATACGGTGTCGTAGGAACAGCCTTTGAAGGAATCTTATTCAAAAGATGTGCGGCTGTTAAGAGACAGTAGCCCCCAAATAATAGGGCAAATCTGTGAAACTCAACATCGATCGGACCATATCCAATAAAGTCCGATTTCTCCTTTCAGATACACCATTGTGCTGTGGGGTACCTGGAGGAGTATATTAAGCGACAATCCCATTCTCCTTCATATAATCCATGAACTCACCACTCATATATTCACCGCCTCGATCTGATCGAAGGCATTTAATATATTTACCAGTTTATTTTTCTACTTCATTTCGGAACTCTTTGAACTTTTCAAAGGTTTCCGATTTATGTCGCATCAAATACACATAACCGTACCGTGATAAATCATCGGTAAAGGTAACGAAGTACGAATAACCACTGTGAGCAGTTTGACTTAGTGGACCACATACATCAGAATGTACGAGTTCCAGTAAGTTAGTGGCGCGGTGTCCAACACCAGAAAATGGGGCTTTGGTCATCTTACCCTGAATACAGGATTCACAAGTTGGATAGGACTCAATGGTAAGATCTGATATCAAACCATTCCTAACCAATTGGGTAAGGCGTTTAACGCCAATGTGACCAAGTCTCATATGCCAAAGTTCTGTATTATTAATTACAGGTAAACTACGTTTATTAACTCCAGTATTAATATATCTTTTGAAGCTTGCAATGTATAATGACCATGCTGGTTTGGACAACAAAGGATCTGAATATTATTTTTATCATATAATACAAAGAACTATTCTTAATATTAATACAAAGCCTTCTGTATCTAATACAAAAATTGATATAATATTAGCGACACATCCCGGTACAAAATGACAGTCATATAACAAAAGTGTCCCATTCGGCAATGAGATCTCGCATACTCCCACTGCAACTGCATCCAAAGAGTCTCCACTCCCGAATCGCAACTGCATCTCTCCAGGCTTCAGTTTCCTACTTTCCTTCAGCACCTGCAACGAATTGCAAATGTGAATGGGACAAGCAGAATCTAAAATCCAGCTGGATGTAACGGTTTCACAAGCCAAAGATAAATCAATAACTGGAAAAATAAAAGTACCTGATGTAGAAGCTCTGTCTCTCCTCACTTGGGCAATGTAATCAGGACAGTTCCTTTTCCAGTGCCCGGTTTTGCCGCGAGTGGTGGCATTTGTCTTCAGAAGCCCTTTTGGGCTTTCTATCTTCGCCTGTTGTTGAGGACCAAAAGCCTTCTTCTTCTTCTTGCCTTTCTTGTTCTTTCCCTGGACCATCCTTGGGAAGAAGCCGAAAGAGAAGTAGTTCTAGGAGGGCGAGTCGGTACTCCCTTCTTAAGGTCCTCTTCTGCCGTGAGCAACATCCTATGTAGCTCCTGGTAGGTACAGACAGTCCGTGCATGTTGAAGTACATCACAAACTGGCGAAACGAAACTGGTAGTGAACCAAGAATGACACTCCTACCGAGAATGTCATTCAAGATGAGATTATGTTGCCTCAATTGATCGATCAAATCGATCATCTGAAGAACATGTGGCCTAACACTTTGCCCCTCATCCAGACGCGCATGGAACAGTTCCATGGCGACTTTGTGAACAATCACTTGTTCTTGGTTCTCAAACGATTGTCTCAATCACGTCATCATACTATAGGAATCTAGCATACCATAGTACTGTTGCTTGAGTTTCGGAGAGAGTGAACTAAGGATGTATGATTTAACCCTTAAATCATCATCTTTCCAAGTTTCAAAAACTTGGCGTTCCTCCTCCGAAGCATCCGCACCCACTGCAAGGGGCAACGGACCCTCAAGAACATAACCCAGCTTTTCGGAATCGAGGACAATCCTCAAATCCAATTCCCAGTCTGCAAAGTTCTCAGCGCCTTTCAGTTTGTTCGCATCAAGCATACGCGCAAACTGATTTGTGGATTGTGCCGCCATCGCCAATCTATCATATAGATCACGAAAAACGGTTAGCAGAAATTAAAGCAGTTTCATATAATATCAAAAGCATAAACTAGATCATGGATTTTTAATCTAATGTGCCTCTCCCACTAAATCATGCAATACTGTAATCCCAAAACAGAATACAAATATTTAATAATTAAATTAAATACTAATAGTGAAAAGTGGATCCCGTGAATATATTTCGGCTCACAGCAGAGGCACGGTCTCGCCTACGTATATTCATCAGGTAGACAACTCATTTGTCAATCATTCACTAATGACTCCTAAGTACCCGGTCCTGGCCGTTTCTCGTTGTCGCTGCGAAGGCAGGCCCACAAGGAGACGTACCAAGGTTAAACTCGTCAATAGTAAACTCAAGTTACTTACGTAATCCTGACAGCTAGGGCACGTTCAGAATTCCGCTTTTACTTGAATTTACCTAGTATCTGATATACATCCGGTATAAATAAATCTTTATCGGCTACATCCTCACAGCAGAGTCACGGTCTCGGATGTAGTCACAAAGAAGTATTCATAAACCGTATTGACAAGGCGGACCATATAACATGCATCAAATACAAAATTACATTCAAACCTTATTATTAGGGATTTTCCGCTAAGTGTCATACACCCTAAATCTAACCAGTTTAGATCCTAATAAGCATGCATAAAGTCTAGAAAACATGATTAAACATTGATTCAATTAAGGCTAATCATATTAGGTGGCCTAGAATCAGACTCGCTCTGATACCATTTTGAAGGGGTTATTTAGGGGGTGAGTCCGGTAACGCAGCGGAAGCGGTGAAAATCCGATTTTCAGATTTCAAAACTTTTTCTCGGATTAATTAAATAAACATATTTATTTAAAATTCCAATAATCAAATTATGAAAATAAATTCAATAAAACATTTTTAGGTGAATTTACCGAAATACCCTTGCTTTGTATTTTTGTCCGTTTTAGTCCGAAATTGATCCAATCAATTTTGAATGATTCTAAATCATTTCTGAGATGAACTTATGATGTTCAAAACATCAAAACACCAAAGCAACCAAAATCCCCATTTTTCTTATCCATTGCCGTGAGCACCATAAGTGCCTAAATTGACCATTGGTCATTTCATGCTTCAAAACTCATCCAAATGAAATCCAATCAACATGAAACTTTGCATGCATCATATACACACCCAAATCTCAACATATATGAAAACCCCCAAATTTTGAATTAGTTAAAAAACCCTAATTTATCAATTTCCTCAAATTGGACAAATTAGACCAAATACATTAAATCAATTACTTCAATCATCATTCTTCCATCCAATCCAAGTCTCAACACAATGAAACAACTCAAGATCAAATCTAGGTCATTTAAGAGTGGGTCAATAACTCTAGATTAGCAACATGGTTTCATAAACCTTGAGAATGTTTACAACTACACTAGTTACAAACTTCCATCATCATACATGCTTTACAATTTCACCAAAGCTTCCATCAACAAAAACCACAAAGAAAAAGAAATAAATAACCTAAAGATATCATATATTGAAGCCTAGATCCTAAGGAACAATTTCCTTACTAATAGTAAGTTTGAAAAAACTTACTAAAATCAAGCTTCCTTTGGATTTTCTTTCTTTCTCAAGCTTTCTTTAAGTTCCTTCAATGGTGTTTTGCTTTTGTGAAATGTGTATTAGGTTAAGTGAAATGAAAAAATAAATGAAAACAATTTATACTTGTTAAAATTTGGCCTTGGCCGAAAATGCTAACCAAATTCAACAAATGTAAATTTCAATTTCATTTAAACTTTATCACTTTATCAACTTGCATAAATATCTAATAACCTTTTAATGACATTTATTAAAGTCAACAATTGCAACTATCATCATTAACTTTAATTATCCTAACATAAGATATTTATATTTTAATTAATTTAATCATTTAACAATTAAATAATTAATTAATTAATCAAATACAAATATATTAAATATATGTACAATATTTACGTTAAATATTAAAAACATATATTCATTTAGGAAATAAGTCAAATAACTCATTTTGACTATTAATTAATGTGTATTTAAATTAATCAAGTATTAAATGTAAATACACAATAATTAAGGAAATGACTATCTAGTCTCTTTAGCATGTATCTTGCGTTTAACCATTAAACGACTTTATAAATAATCAATATTATTTATTTATGTTGCTCTAGTGCTCAACGAGTATGTTTCATTATTGAGACTCTCTAGGTTCAGGTATATCCGTCACAAAATCTAATTTCGTGTCCATAATCTATCCACCCGTAGATTATGACGATCACGGATAATCTCGCTGAACCATACAGGTCGAGGTCATCGCAAATGTATAATTCCTCCGTCACAGGTATCCGGATAAATCCCAGAGATATAGATGTAAACGTCAAATCTCTATCGGGATTATCCAGTCGACTATTCCATTAGCAATCTCAAAAAGAATGTTTAGAACTAGCTTCTAAACTTTACCACGGGCCCATGGTTTTATCTTATTGCTAATCATATGGACTACCTATGCTCTGATACACAGAACTGAAGGATCCTATCTTGATACACATAGGACACCCTGAGGATCTGTCTACACCCAACGAACAGGCGGAGGTCTGATCTAAATAGATCGGTGACGTGACTGCCGTCTAAGTGTAGAAGATGTCTCATGTGCCCACAATGGCATCTCAAGTCTAAGAATCACAAGTGCTACTCAACCCAAGAAGATTCTTATTGACTTAGTGTACCATCCATTAAGAATCTTCGGTGAGTCGTTCAGTGTTTATCCGCTATAAACACCTACACGTCTATACTAGTCTCCAAGACTAATGGTTCATTGAGAAACCATTGGAATCATATATTCCAATATACGACATGTACCGGCTCAACGGTCTAACGGTTTACTATACTGACCAAATAGTGTAAACCTTGACCAGGAACTGTCTGAGAATGACAACATCATGATACTACTCAATGTCCGTTGCGACGCTTTTGCAACTGTATCATGACTAATCATCTCGGGTCATTACGTCTTTACCATATAGAAATATAGATTATATTATAGAAACTGCATATATTATTCATAATAATAATGTTTTACAGAAGTATATTTAACAGAAATACAACCGGGAATTGGCGCTCTGAGCACCAACCCCAACATTACCGGCTTCATGTTTGGATAAGTTAGTGTCGTGTGCTGGGTGATGCTTCTATCTACTTCGGGCATGTCCTCACAGGACCAAGCGAATACTTTGGCATATTGACTAATGTCTCCTCTAATTTCTTCTGCTCCTCAGAGGTAACCTCACTTGCAATAAGACCTCATTTGGGCTTTCAAGCGTACCAAGGTTAAATGCATTTTTTTTGGTTGAGTTAATATCAAATATACTCAAGTCGTGCAAGTTGAAAGGAAGAAACTTAGGCAAGTACGCGAAATGAATGTCTTTATTATTAATGGATGCGAGATCACAATTGAATAAGATTAGGAAAATAAACGTCCCCATAATTTTCAACTTTGTCTTCTTGCTTTTTTCGGACATCAGATCCTCTAACCATAATTCTTTTTCCCATTTACTTTCCCCTTTCTGCTCCTGTTCATTTTTACTATTGTTGCCCCATATCCCCATGCAGAAAGCTTGGTGGTAGTGAGTTTGGAGGACAGTGCTGTCGGGTAGGTAGGTCGGAGTTGATTATGTGGGTGGGTGGAGGTTTTCTGTGTACGTTGGTTGTTCTTTTTTGGGTTGGGTATTTATAGGAGTCGATGATGAGGTTCTGGATTTCATGTCTGAGGCAGGCACAACTGTCGGTTGTCATGGCCTTTTTGCTGGTGGATGGTAACAGTATAGGTTTAGGTCAGGGTAGCGTGGCACAGGGTTCGGAAGTGGTTTAGGTTCTATGGACTTAGGAGTCCTTGCCTTTTCAACTCTTCAAACACCTTTGACAAAGGTCTACCAAAATTAGAGAATCGCCTGTTTCTGATAGGGGCGACCTTAGAAGGAGTGGACTTGGTCCCCTAATGGTCTTTCTATTCCGGTTACAGAACTTTCTATCATTGGCTATATATGGTATGGTCAAACTGGCCATAGCGGCGGTCAAAGCTTGCAACTGCTCGGTAATCTTAGTGAGATTAGTCTCAAACTGATCCATGCGAGAACCCTTGTTATCTGACTCACTCATGTTCGCTAACGGTCTTTTGACAAGTCTTCCTTCCTCTCTAACCCAACGGAAATCTATGGTGTCTTTTAAAACCGCTTGTTAGCATGTATGCGTGCGATGCATGGAATATATAAGTCGGCCTATTATCATTTTAAATCATTCAATCATACTATTGAGAGGTGCAAACTTGTCCCAGTTGAAAAAGGCCCAACAAGTATAATCTTTTGCGATAACATGGCTAAACAACTTCAAATGATAATGGGTTTAAACATAAAGTGGCCCATCGGCATTTTAGAAGCTTTTGGCCCAATTGTCATAAGAGGCGAGCTCATCCCAGTTTAAATGGCCCAACAAGTTCACAATTCATGAAGAAAGGACCAACTGAATCCAAATGACGATAGTCCAAAACATAGGCATAAATGGACAGTTTCTATTAGTCATACAACTACTGTTCACATGTGGGTTTATAGAAGTGTATAGAAAGGCTCCCGCTGGCGAAGGATTGCCCACAACTAGGTCTCCCCACTCAAGGGTTCGAGCGACCAAGTGAGCACACCTTTTTTATACGCTAAGGTACGTGCCAAAGAGTGATGATACATGACTGACTGTCAAATGGATTTCTTATTGAAGATTCCCCAGAGGGAGGTTGGAGCGAACTCTTTTAAATACCAAGCCTCTTAGGCTCTTATCGCCTTGGTGACATGAATAAACAATAGGTCCTCCAAATTAGTCCATCACGGTAAGCTTCGAGTAAATGATTATCTAGGTGCCTTCACAGCTTTTCCTTATAGAAAGGTAGTGAATGAAGGAAGACACCAAACCATTACCTAGCTCTAATAGTGCCTTTGATTAAACCCCTTTGTAGGCACTGCATTTTGAATATAAGTCACGATGATGAGTCTCGTACGGAGGCACTACTCTTTAGGTTGCGGAAGTCGCAGGAAACGAATGTCGGAAGGGGAAATTCAGAATAAGTATGTCATCGGATTCAATTCACATGTTCACTGCTTTCGTTCGTGCTGCGTTCGTGAACACGTTCGAACATCAAGCAGATTGCGGACGTTCATGTAGTGTTCAAATAGGCGTTCGAACGATGTCGGTACTTCTGGTTTTATTGCTAGCCTCAAGCCCAAGCCCATTTAGCCCACCAAAACCCACCCAAAAAATAATTAAAACATGTCACAAATTAAAATAATATCATTCCTAAATTAATAAATCACATCCCAATCTAAATAATTCACATACCTAAATGAAACAAATCAAATATATGATCTTCCTTATTAAGCCAAATCATGTCCCCAATTAACTAGATATTTTCCTTGTGAAACACTAATTAGGAGATGCCACTCATGACTACATTGATTCATTTCCTATTCAAAAAAGAGAAACCCTAGCCTTTGCCTATAAAAGAAACACAAATCCAACCTTAGAACCCCTAGCACATACATACAAATTACAAGAAATTCTGCAAAGCAGTAGCTGTAGGAGTTTCTAGAGGTCCCAAGATCAAAACTCAAGCATGAATCATAAGCGAATACAACGAAGGAAGTGCGGAATACTTACATCGACCGGTTGAGAGACGATTTGGGCAACAAAACGAACTGAAATTCTGCTCACTGCCCACTGCTCATGTGCGTGAACTGCAGCATTTGGTGCTTCTGTTTTGCGCCATTTTGATCAAGAAAAACGAGCTCCAAGCTTCATCAAAACATTCCCGGCTCATGGGCGAACCTCCCTACCACCTTCGCAAGACTCGTAGTGTGCTAGCACTTGCGGTTATCACCATGAAAAATGCAACTCTTGCTTCCCTTTGTTCACGCCATTTCTGGTTCAAAACCAGTGAAGAAAAGATGGCCCTGTTCGTGAGAAGAAGAGAAAGAAATGGAGAGATCGAAAATGTGTTTGCATGTCTTGAAAAGTGTAAAGCCTTTTGATTATATATTTTCCAAAATAATAATCAATTTCCATTTAATTTTATCTAATAAATTAAATGAATTTAGGAGCCAAAAACCAAAAGTTTTCCCTCCACTAGCTTTCACTATTCCCATCAACTTAAGTCATATCAACTTTAATAAAGTGACATGTCTTTCAATCAATCAATCACATCAATCAATCACATCACTCAAAGTGACATTTGTTTTGACGCTTGATGTGACGAATGATTTGACGCTTGATGCGACTTGCGATGCCGCACTCGAATTCGAAATACGAATGCGCTCGCAATCACACTCGGGCTCGGGTTCGTTAATTCCAAATTAACGATTTTTCCGTCGCGTCGTAATTAAATGATTACGCCTAGCGAATTCACTATTCACGTCGCTAACGAATTAATTCTAAATTAATTCGTTCGCCCGAATTAAAATCTAATTTTAATTCCGCGTCGAAATCTAATTTCGTTTAATATATCGAATATATTAATTTAATCGATTAATTCCAAATTAATCGTTATCTCTCTCTAGACGATATTTTATCCTAGATAAAATATCTCTGTAATCAATCTTAGATTAATTTCTTTCTCTTCTATATAATCCCAGATTATTCAAGAGTGCGAGTTGTGCGTCATCGGTGGATTATCGGGAAGCGACCAATGAGATCCCCGGATATATTGGCAGTAAATACGGTCATCGGAGTATCTGAATCACGTACGTACCAAGTACTACGTTTTACCGATTTACGAGACAAGGTCGACTCCTAGCAAAGCACCAAGTCTTTCAATTCTCCGGACATATCCATTTAAGAATATTAAGATCTGTATCAAGGGTAGTATACGATTGTATTGTGCATATCAGCCCAGTATCAGATAGTCACGTGCTAGGCCTGGGCTGGATAAGTGTCTGCCCCGTACGAAGCACATGTCGGATGTCTGGTAACTAGTCTCTATAATCGGATATACATGACCTTGTCATAATATCCCGATGGCCGCGCAGCACTTAAGAGCACTAATACCGTTCCAGCGTGACATCATCTCCACTATGACTGGAGTGATACTTCCGTCTTGACATCACATCCAATACACTACGACTCTCTGATAAACCCAGAAGTGGTGTACGTAGAACCGGTTAAAGCCTGTACCACCAAGACCAAAGTCTATCGATTATCGTAAGTATTAGCGATGTAAGTCTCAGGTTAAGACTATACACACCTACCTTGATTTCGGCCTCCCATAGACACATAGACATAATACCAATGGGATTCCGAGGGGTCTATCCAGAGCGAAGCTGTTTCCCGTACCATCGGTGAAACACGACCTCCTATCGCACTTGCATAAGTCTCCAACACTTATATATATGAGAACTATGCCGTTGTGCCCTCACAACGTGCACAAGTGCAGTACTAGCCTATTCCGCATTATCGATGTCCAGTCTCGATAATACTCCGGCTAGGGATATTTAATGATTAATCCTTCGGGGACTGATACTGTCTCATATCATTCTCAGTCCAGGAACTAATCATAGGGACCTCTCTTCATTTATATATATCTATGGTGATCTAATCACAAATGATGAGAGTGCAATTTCCTTGTCACATAGTTAATTTGCTACACAACACAATGATCTGTGCAAATAGTGACGCTATGGGTCATTTTATCCAACAATCTCCCACTTGGCACATAGCCAGTCACTCAAGTGTCCCACACCCGAACTATGTACGGTTCGCTCAAATTGCTGAGGAAAGGTTTTCGTCAGCGGATTTTGCTTGATTATCGTCTAACGCGATTTACATGATCATCACATCGCCATGATGTATGATCCGAACGAATCAGATGAATATCGAAGTATATATCTGGATCGTCGATGAGACCTTTAATTCCTTAGCCTGTGCTGATGCCTAGCTCAGCCGCTAACAGAACTATATCTAATCTAATTAGATTTATTTTCGACCAAAATGGCTTCTATTGCTGCCTCAGCTGCAGTAATAATCCGCATTGTTGTTTATTCGGCAACAGTTATCTTGCTCGGAGATTTCCAGCTCACTGTCCCGTTATTCAAACTTTATAGTACCGCAGTATTTAACTGTTTGGAAACTTGCAGCAGTGATCCCAGTCACTTCAAGTTCTCCTTCTCCATAGATTAAGATAGCATCTTTAGTTCTCTGAGATACTAACAGATGTTCTTAATTTCAATCCAGTGACTATCACTTGGATTGACCTGATCGTGACTCCATATGCTCGAAGCGTATGAGACACCCTATCAAGTACATTTTAAATGTACAATTTTCCAAAGAGTGTTAACAACTCCAATCTATCCCAGTAGATCTTTATTCCTGAATAAAGTTTGTTACTCCCCAGAATTCTACGGAGAATTTCTATTGAAAGAATATCCATGAAAGCCAAGCTTTCACCAATTGTTTTATGGGAATTTCACTGTCAGTGCACTCCCACTAACCTCCATATATATATACAAGAACTACTTCGTTTTGAGTGAAATCATAAACCATTATGATTATTTCAAAACGTCAGTTCCAAGAACCTTATGCTTGCTTCAATCCAAACATGGATCGAATAACCAGCAAACCTTGTTTGTCGGTTATACAAAATCGTCAGGATGTTGTAAGCATCCTCCAAGAGGTTTCCTTTTCAGGAAAGCGATTTTGATTGTAACTGACACATTTCATAAATGAAATATGCAGTTATCAACAAGCATCTTCAAAATGGATTTACCATGGCAACAGGTAAAAGGATGAATCGTTATTAACACAATGTTGATAACGATACCTTTCCGTTATAAGCCTAGCTTTGTACGTTGGTATGTTGCCTTCCATGTATGTCTTCCTTGAAGACGTTTAATGTACCAATAGGCACAATGCCTTGTGTTACAACAACCAGTATCCAAAATATTTGTTATACATGGAATCCATTTTGGACTCATGGCACTTTGCCATGAAGGGAGTTGATACCTTGTTATCATTTCCTTGTAGGTAGTCGGTTGGTATTCCTCAATAAGATTTACATCTTTATGAGGTTAGATCAGAAACCCATACCCTAGGTGTTTTTCTGACTCTATCCGATCTACCCAGTTCTTGTGTATTCGAAGATTAATGGTACAGATTCATCATAGATGAACTATTTGTGTTCCATTAAGGACTTCGTGCCTTGAATAATATTACTCTGATTTTCATCGAGTATCACTATCCTCCCACTGACCACTGCATATCGGTATTCCTCTCAGGAAAACCGCATGGTGAGCAACAATCATATTGTTCTCATGTGAGATTTATAAGTACTATACTTAAGGTTTCCCTTAGGATAACCTATATTGGCACTTATCCAATTTGGGTTTCTTAGTTTGGTATCATCCAAACGTTATGCCTGGCATACCCAAATTATTAGGAATAAGAAACCCCGTTTCTTTCCTGTTCATATCCTATATGATATCTGTCAAACAGATTTATATGGAACCTTATTCTAAATAAGTTTTGCACTGTTAATACATATCCTGTTTGAAGGAAATGATAGCTCAGAGCGACTCGTGATAAACCTTATCTTGTCCAACAAAATTCAGTTTTTAGTTCGGACACACCGTCAAACTGACGTGTCTCGGGATGAGTCCTCATCTGAAAGAATACCATACTCTTTCATGTATGTATGAAACTTAATGCTTAAGTATTTTCATTACGGTCTTACCGCGACGGTATAATACTATAGCCGATCTGTTTATCTACTTCGTGTCGAAACTCTAAAAGTTTCCGAATTGTGTTCTTCAAAAGAAACACATAACCATAATGTGATGCCACATCCGTTAAGGTCACGAAATATCATGTTCACATCTAGCCTAGCTAGATATGGGCCCACTTATTTCACTTCACCATGAATAGGGCTAACAGATCGGTGGCTTTCACATTATACCAAGTAATAGTGTTTTAGGTGTTTTACCTAATAAACTAGATTCGCACCTTATTTGAATAGACAAATCAGTCTAGTACCTACTCTTCAAAAGTGTGATATACGAGTCTCGTTTAATTGTGTCCTAGACAACAATGCCACAAATAAGTCTCTATTGATCAAATCAATTTGAGCTATTTATTTGTCATTTTATATGTTTGAGATTTTATTTATATTCAAAATATAAATTCTGTTATTTATATTTAATGTATTTATCTCAGTATCATCTTTATATAATAAAACACTTAGTGTTCTATAATATAAAGGTTTTTATCCGTAACGGATTAAACACTGATATAGAGATAATTCTCTAGTCAAACAAGTTACATCATAACAGTTCCTAATTTAAGTACATACCCGAGGGTAGTTCCTAAACTTATGTATCTACGGTCGAAACAGCGACTTTCGTCCCGTTTCCGATTCGCAGAGCAATCTCAGCTTGAAGTCAGTATCCTGCTCAAAGCAGATTCTCAACATCATACATATATTTTATGTACCACACTAAGTATTTAAAATCTAATTTCAATACTAGTAGTGACATAACTTTGACAAACATTTTTAAAGTTAGAGCCTGCCCTTTCTTTAATTCCTTCGTGTCTTCCATATCCAAATGGTAGTCACTTTGGGATATGTCAATTATCTTTTCAATATTCACAACCTTTGGCCAAGCCTGGGTTTCGGAATATCGAAACGATGTGCACCTTGTGCTACATGCCCAATTGCAAACTTTGACTCTATCTCCTCTAGAATAGTCAATTAATTCTCCAAGAATTATAAATTGCAATTTTAATACTTTTTAAATCTAAAATTAGATTTATGACAAGTATATTAAATTAAGCATTAAAGTCATCATCACATAAATCTTCCAAAGATTTTATGCTCTACTTATTTTGCTTATTTTGGGCGTAAGGTATAATAAGTTATTTTATCAAATAAAGTAACCTATTATTTATTCCCAATTTGAAAATTAAATCATTTAAAATATTTTAATCCCATATTATATTTTAAATATCCAACTTTTCAATTTTATCTTTATTACAATAGTCCAACTATTTAATCAACGATTAGTGGTACTATATATATTATAATGATTATAATAGTCCAACTATATAATCAAATAATATAAATTAATTAACCTCAATTACATTGATTACTATAATCCAATTATAAAATCAACTGTAAACTGAAATTAATTAATTCAAATATATTGATTAATATAATCCAATTATATATAATCAAGTATAATATAGTCCAACTGTTTATTAAAACAACAATTTAAATATTAGTCCAACTAACATTTAATATTACGACGAAATAATTTGAATGAGCGCGTATGGCGAGTAATTGAACGAATATTGCAAATTCAATTCTTGCCTCCCACTATTTTTCGTCGAGCCTCTAACCCTCTGGCGAGTACTCGGGAAACCGTGTTTCCTAGTGGGCTAGGATCCCGTTAAATATCACACAATCTTGACTTTGGCCAACAAATTGTATGATAATTAACTAGGTAGATCTCGAAGATCAATTGGATCTCATCCAACTCCTAGATCCAGTAGGTGGACATCCAAGTCCCAAACATATATCTAATATATGCCTATATATCGAATATATATCCTAACCTTTTCCTCTGAATCAACTAGGCCTTGGCTTTGGCACAACAAACCTAGTGATCCCAGTCAAGCGCGGACCCATTGACATGGAAGCTTCGTAATCAATGTCAATGGACAAGAAGTGGTCTTGACTTTGGCCAACAAACCACAACTTGGACACGACACCGATATGGAACAAAGCCTCGTGATTAAAACACATCTTTGACGGACAAGGGCTTGACTTTGGCCAAAACCCCTGCCAATCTCGGATCTTGAGTAAGAATCACTCAATGGAAGGAAAATAAACGCTTGATATTTAACGAGGGTTTTTCGCGTGCAAATTGGCTACCAATTAATTATCTTTGTTAAGGTCTCATCATCATACACCCTTAAACATGCATTCTAAATACATAATAAAGCGAGTATGAAAATAAATAATAATGATATGCGGATGGATACTTTACATTGATCCTAGATCAAATCTCTCCCTTTCTCACTCAAGCTAGCACTTGTACTACTTCTACCCGTTACACTACACTTCTAAAGAAACCTCATTTACATTGAGGGGAATAGATGAGAAGAGAATACAAGAGAATAGAGGTGATAAGGCTGGACTTGCAGGTCCAATTTAATAAATCGAATTTATTACACAATTTCTAAAATTGCCCCCCCCATCTAATATCCATCCGATATACATTATTCATGCATCACAACCATGTATTCACTCATATAAGCATGCTATCAATCAATCTAATCAAATTAATTAATCTGATAATTAGTGATCATCCAATGTTCAAACAACGATTTGATTTTGTTCGAGTCAAACTCGTTTTTGCGAATAAGTACTTAAAGTACAAATTCTAGAATTAAATTAAACTACACAATTAAATCCAATTCAATTTGTATTTAATTCTAATTCACTATTTAATTTCAAATTAAATATCACACTTTATAATAAACCTTTTACTAATTAAATTCCAAATTTAATTGTTACGGGTCTCAAAACCCGATTAACGTCCAACGTCAACTTAATTAAAGTCCAATGGGCTTTTAATTAATTTCTTAAGGCGTGGACTTTTGGTCAACTCGGGTCAAACCTGCAACCAAAGTCCAATCCGGGATTTACCCCATAAGCCTTTAAATTAATTTTGGCCCATTAGGCCCAATTAAATTACAAAGGTCCATTAGTTGCATTTGGGCTTTATGGTTAAGGTTTTGGGCCCAATTGGATCCAATCCATTTGGCCTAAACCCAACTTGATAAAATCAAGCCCAATAGGCCCAATTACAACATTAGAAGCCCAAATCCAATTTAAGGCCTCAAATAATTAAATTACATAAATCCAATTTAGCAATTTAATTACTTAAAGTGCATTACATGATTAATCAACTAAATCAACATTTCCAAAACACTAAATTAGTCCAATTAATCATACTCAATTTCATCATCACATGTCCAACACATTAAGATTAAAATCAAACTCATTGCATGCTTTACTTAATTCTTGACAATAAGGTTAATTACATGTCCGATTTGTTTCAATCCAATTAAAAACCAATTCGACATTAAATCAACATACCCTCAATCGTTTCAAGTCATCCAATGATCAACGAAACAAAACTACCAAGAATTAGGGCATACTCCTATTCGGCCAACACATCAAAATTGGGGAAATCTGTTCCAAACAATATTTAATCAAATTGATCCAACCAATCATCAATTAAACAAGTATTAAGCATACTTAATCATCCAATTTCATAATTGCATGCTCAATTTCATTTTACCCAATTTCAAGTTTCATGACATACTTTCAAAATTGGGGAAATTTGTTCCCAACAATATTTAATCAAATTGATCCAACCAATCATCAATTAAACAAGTATTAAGCATACTTAATCATCCAATTTCATAATTGCATGCTCAAATCAATTTTACCCAATTTAAAGTTTCATGACATACTTGGCAATTTGGGGATTTTTCGTCCAAATCGAATTCAATCCAATTGATTCCGCAATCGACGTTAAATCATCATCCCGAATGATTTCCAACACTTCCAATTGTCAAAAATCAAAAATCCCAAGACATTAAAGAACATTACATATTCGGCCAAGGAGGAAAATTTGGGGAAAATTGATCCAATCATATTTTCTTCAAATTGACCTAATCAATCTTCAATTCAAACACAATTAAGCATACAAATCCATCCAATTTAATTTATCATGCTCAAAATCAAGTTTGCCCAAATTTTAGCCCTAACTTTTTCATGCTTTTAACCTAAGCTCTGATACCATTGTAGGAGTTTCTAGAGGTCCCAAGATCAAAACTCAAGCATGAATCATAAGCGAATACAACGACGGAAGTGCGGAATACTTACATCGACCGGTTGAGAGACGATTTGGGCAACAAAACGAACTGAAATTCTGCTCACTGCCCACTGCTCATGTGCGTGAACTGCAGCAGTTTGTGCTTCTGTTTTGCGCCATTTTGATCAAGAAAAACGAGCTCCAAGCTTCATCAAAACGTTCCCGGCTCATGGGCGAACCTCCCTACCACCTTCGCAAGACTCGTAGTGTGCTAGCACTTGCGGTTATCACCATGAAAAACGCAACTCTTGCTTCCCTTTGTTCACGCCATTTCTGGTTCAAAACCAGTGAAGAAAAGATGGCCCTGTTCGTGAGAAGAAGAGAAAGAAATGGAGAGATCGAAAATGTGTTTGCATGTCTTGAAAAGTGTAAAGCCTTTTGATTATATATTTTCCAAAATAATAATCAATTTCCATTTAATTTTATCTAATAAATTAAATGAATTTAGGAGCCAAAAACCAAAAGTTTTCCCTCCACTAGCTTTCACTATTCCCATCAACTTTAAGTCATATCAACTTTAATAAAGTGACATGTCTTTCAATCAATCAATCACATCAATCAATCACATCACTCAAAGTGACATTTGTTTTGACGCTTGATGTGACGAATGATTTGACGCTTGATGCGACTTGCGATGCCGCACTCGAATTCGAAATACGAGTGCGCTCGCAATCACACTCAGGCTCGGGTTCGTTAATTCCAAATTAACGATTTTTCCGTCGTGTCGTAATTAAATGATTACGCCTAGCGAATTCACTATTCACGTCGCTAACGAATTAATTCTAAATTAATTCGTTCCCCCGAATTAAAATCTAATTTTAATTCCGCGTCGAAATCTAATTTCGTTTAATATATCGAATATATTAATTTAATCGATTAATTCCAAATTAATCGTTATCTCTCTCTAGACGATATTTTATCCTAGATAAAATATCTCCGTAATCAATCTTAGATTAATTTTCTTTCTCTTCTATATAATCCTAGATTATTCAAGAGTGCGAGTTGTGCGTCATCGGTGGATTATCGGGAAGCGACCCATGACATCCCCGGATATATTGGCAGTAAATACGGTCATCGGAGTATTCGAATCACGTACATACCAAGTACTATGTTTTACCGATTTACGAGACAAGGTCGACTCCTAGCAAAGCACCAAGTCTTCCAATTCTCCGGACATATCCATTTAAGAATATTAAGATCTGTATCAAGCGTAATATACGATTGTATTGTGCATATCAGCCCAGTATCAGGTAGTCACGTGCTAGGCCTGGGGCTGGATAAGTGTATGCCCCGTACGAAGCACATGTCGGATGTCTGGTAACTAGTCTCTATAATCGGATATACATGACCTTGTCATAATATCCCGATGGCCGCGCAGCACTTAAGAGCACTAATACCGTATCCATCGTGACATCATCTCCATTATGACTGGAGTGATACTTCCGTCTTGACATCACATCCAATACACTACGACTCTCTGATAAACCCAGAAGTGGTGTACGCAGAACCGGTTAAAGCCTGTACCACCAAGACCAAAGTCTATCGATTATCGTAAGTATTAGCGATGTAAGTCTCAGGTTAAGACTATACACACCTACCTTGATTTCGGCCTCCCATAGACACATAGACATAATACCAATGGGATTTCGAGGGGTCTATCCAGAGCGAAGCTGTTTCCCGTACCATCGGTGAAACACGACCTCCTATCGCACTTGCATAAGTCTCCAACACTTATATATATGAGAACTATGCCGTTGTGCCCTCACAACATGCACAAGTGCAATACTAGCCTATTCCGAATTATCGATGTCCAGTCTCGATAATACTCCGGCTAGGGATATTTAATGATTAATCCTTCGGGGACTGATACTGTCTCATATCATTCTCAGTCCATGAACTAATCATAGGGACCTCTCTTCATTTATATATATCTATGGTGATCTAATCACAAATGATGAGAGTGCAATTTCCTTGTCACATAGTTAATTTGCTACAACAACACAATGATCTGTGCAAATAGTGACGCTATGGGTCATTTTGTCCAACAGTAGCACCATTGCCTACCTAGTTCACACGCCCAAGACAAAAAAAAGCAAGAAGAAAATAAATAATTTTCTCTCTTTCCCTACTCCACCATCACGGAAACACTCACCAAATAACCCATCCATTGCCGCATAAATGAACCCCCCATACCAGCCATACCTTCACGTAAAACAGTACCAAATCACTTTAAAATAGTGAACAAATCACCCCAAACAGTCCCTTAATATAGCAAAACAGTGACAAAAAAAACTGCACTTTAAAACCCTTAAATTACCGCAAGAAACAGCAGCAAAACAGAGGAAACGACAGCTCAAAATAGTGAAGCAGCGAACGAGAGCAGTGGACTAGTGGACCGGAGGAGTTGCGAAGCATCAACCCTTTCGACGGCCGTGTAACGCACTTTCGAGAGACGACCTAAGAGGTTAGACCTGAGGGCACCCTTTTTATTTATTCTCATCTTTTTTTCTTATTGTTTATTAGAATTCCTTCACATGAGAGTCGTTTGTTGATATATGTTGTGGTCCTTGGATGAATGGAATATGTGTTCTCTCTCGTGGTATATCGGATGGAAACCGGGACGTAAATTCCGTAGCCGAATCCGAATGGACGGTATTGCGGTTTACACTCGGGATACAATACCACGTATCACTTGAGAGATTCACACACTTTGTTTCATCCAACTTTGTATTCGAGCATGATTGGGTTGCTAGCATGTTATTTATCTTTTAAGCATGATTTAGTCGTTAGTATGCTATTGCTTTCTGCATGTTACTTATTTATGCATGATGATATAGTGCACATGGGCTAACTAGGGTGGATTAAAGGTCCTCTATTCGAGGGAAATTCCTAAAGGCTACCTTTTCCATGATATTTTGCCGCGCCGAACGGAGTTTGTTTGATTGAATGTGAGATATATTTAATCGAGCATACGAGGTCCTATATTATTGTTGTCTTTATTTTATATGCATGGTAACATAATGCGCATGGGCTAACTATGGTGGATTAAAGGTCCTCTATTCGAGGGAAATGCCTGAAGGCTACCATTACCACGATGTTTTGCCGCGCCTTTTATTTTGTCATTTACCCTTTGCATATCATCGCTTTATTTACGCATGCATTGCATTCTAGTGCTCATGGGCTAACTAGGGTGGATTCAAGGTCCTCCATTCGAGGGAAAATGCCTAAAGGCTACCTTTACCACGATGTTTTGCTGCGGTGGACGAGGTACACCCGATTGAATAGAAATGAGTTCAATCGGGCACACGGGGTCCTACATTGTGGATTTGCTTATCGATGTTTGTGTTGCGTGGTCTATCATGCATCAGGTCTTGTCCCATTCGAATGCGTTCTCGAACACTATACGAACGTGAACCTTTTGTTTATCATTCGAATGCGTTTACGAATGCTACTCGAATGCGCACATGTTTTCTTTGTTTTATCATGCATCAGGTCTGGTCCCATTCGAACTCGTTCTCGAACGGTATAAGAACGTGAACCGTTTATTTACCGTTCGAACGCGTTTACTAATGCTACTCAAACACGCACGTGTTTTATTTGTTTTATCATGCATTAGGTCTTGTCCCGTTCGAACGTGTTCTCGAACGCTATACAAACTCGGATCTTCTGTTTACCGTTCGAATTCGTTTACTAACACTACTCGAACACGCACGTATTTTCTTTGTTTTATCATGCATCAGGTCTTGTCCCGTTCGAACGCGTTCTCGAATGCTATATGAACGCGAACCTTCTGTTTACCGTTCGAACGTGTTTATTAACGGTACTCGAACGCGCACGTATTTTCTTTGTTTTATCATGCATCAGGTCTGGTCCCGTTCGAACACATTCTCAAATGCTATAGGAACGCGAACCTTCTGTTTACCGTTCGAACGCGTTTTCAAATGCTACACGAATGCACATACACTGAACTGATTCCTTTTCATTTCATGCATAATTGCTTCATGGGTTATTTCTCTTATTATGTTATTAATCATATCATTCCTGTTGGAAAGTCTAATCCATGTCCCAAGATCAAAAGCACAAGCAAAATATATATAAAAGAATGAACTATATTGAAGTATGGCGGAATCAATACTCACAAAACGGAATGTGGATGCGTTTGATGAAACAAAACTTGCTCCTTTGTGCAGTGAAGGATTCGGCCAAGCAGAAAAGAGAAGCTCCAAGCTATATTTGATCCTTCCAAGCTCTAAGATGAGTTTCCCATAACACCTTGTATGATCCCTTGATGTTGCTAGCCAAAGTTGTGCATTAGAGTTCCAAACTTGTACACTTTCTTCTTGTCTTGCCACAAAACAAATGAAGAATTTGAGAGCCAAAACAATGCCCACTGTTTCGGTAATTTGAGAGAGGAAAGAAGATGTGATTTTTGTCTCAAAAATCAATTTATATTTATGTCATAATAATTATTAAATAATAATATACTTATGACACAAACCATGCAAAGGCTTAGAGTGTCTAACACTCAATTTCCATGCATTACCCTTGAGTGCTTTGTACACTATCTTCATGCAATACATCAACAATTAAATAATGCAAATAATGACATGTGTCATGTGGGCCCTACACGTTTCCAAATGAAAGTGGGCCCACGTGCACTCACGCGTTCGGGTCCGATATTTCCGAAATACCGAACTTACGTCGCGACGTTAATTAAATCGAATTTAAACAAATAATTGCGCCTAGCGAAATTATTATTTACGTCGCTAACGAATTAATTCTAAATTAACTCGTTTGCCCGAATTAAAATCTAATTTTAATTTCGCGTCGAAATCGAATTCCGATTATTATATCGAATATAATAATTTTACGATTAATTCTAAATTAATCGTTCTCTCTCTTTTTATAGTACTTTATCCAAGATAAAGTCTCTCTGTAATTAATCCAAGATTAATCGAGTTTGAATCATACGTCATCGGTGAATCTTCGGGAAGCGACCCAAGAGACCTCTAGATATGTTGGCAGTAAATCCGGTTGTTGAACTATTCGAACACGTACGTACCAAGTACTACGTTTTTACCGATTTACAAGACAAGGTTAGCTTCTAGCAAAAGGCCATGCCTACCCAATTCTCTAGAAATATTCTTACTGGAATATTAGATCTATAACAGGCGTAGTATACCGTAGTATAGTGTATATCGAACCAGTATCTGATGATCACATGTAAGGCCTGGGGCTGGAGATGTGTCTGCCCCGTACGATACACATATCGGACATCAAACAACCAGTCTCTTCGAATCGGATAATCCTGACCTAGTCATATTATCCCGATGGTTGCAACCATTATAGAGTACTAGTTCTGTATCCCTCGCGATCATCATCTCCATATGTCTGAAGTGATACTTCCATCTTGACATCACACCCAGTACACTACGATTCTCGATAAACCCAGAAGAGGTATATACAGAACCCGTTAAAGCCCTGGACCACCAAAACTAAATTTTACCGATTGTCGTAAGTACTAGCGATGCAAATCTCAGGTTAAGATCATATGCACCTACCCTGAAGCGGACTCCCATAGACACGCAGACATACTACCAATGGGACTCCGCGGGGTCTATCCACAGCGAAGCTGTTTTCCGTACCATCGGTAAAACACAACCTCCTACCGCACTTGCATAAGTATCCAATACTTAAATATATGAGAACTATGCCGTTGTGCCCTCACAACATGCACAAGTGCAGTACTAGTCTATTCCGCATTATCGATGTCCAATCTCGATAATACTACGACTAGGGATATTTAATGATTAAACCTTTACGGATTGATACCGTCTCATATCATCACAATCCGGAACTAATCATAGGGACTTTTACCATTTATATATCAAAGTAAATAAATTACAAAACGGTAAAAGGCAATTTCATTAATACATAGTTAATTTTGTACAATAATACACTATCATTTACAAAATAGTGACGCTATGGGTCATTACTGTCTAACAATCTCCCACTTGGCCTATAGCCAGTCACTCAAGCATCTAATATCTGAACTATGTACATGTCGCTCAAACTTTTCCCGAGGAATAGCCTTCGTCAGCGGATCTGCAATATTATCCTCTGATGCGATCTTCTCGATCTTCACATCGCCACGATGTATGATCTCTCGAATCAGATGGAATCGTCGAAGAACATGTTTGGATCGTTGGTGAGACCTTGGTTCCTTAGCCTGTGCTATAGCCCCGCTATTGTCACAATACAATGGAACGGGCTCAGCTGCTAACAGAACTACTCCTAATCAAATTAGGAATTTACGGATCCAAACTGCCTCTTTTGCTGCTTCAGCTACTGCAATGTACTCCGCTTCAGTCGTTGAATCGGCAACAGTATCTTGCTTGGAAGATTTCCAGCTCACTGTTCCGTTATTCAAGCAAAATATGTACCCGGTTTGCGACTTGAAGTCGTCTCTGTCGGTTTGGAAACTTACATCGGTATACCCAGATACCTCAAGTTCTCCATCTCCATAGATTAAGAAAACATCCTTAGTTCTTTTAAGATACCTAAGGATATTCTTAACCGCCATCCAGTGATCCTGTCCTGGATCGGCCTGATATCGACTGAACATGCTCAAAGCATAGGACACATCAGGTCGTGTACATATCATGGCATACATGATCGATCCGACTGCCGAGGAGAACGGAGTTCGACTCATGTTGTCTCTCTCATCTTGTGTTTTAGGACACATGTCCCTAGATAGAAAGACGCCATGTGATGTTGGCAACAGTCCCTTCTTGGACTGATCCATGTTGAATCTCTTCAACACTTTATCAATATATGTGTCCAAGTAGCCTTCTAGATCTATCCCGGTAGATCTTTATTCCTAGAATAAAAGCTGCTTCTCCCAGATCTTTCATGGAGAATTTCAATGAAAGCCAAGCTTTCACCGACGTTAACATGGGAATGTCATTGCCTATAAGCAATACATCGTCGACATAAAGGACAATAAAAGTCAGTGCACTCCCACTAACCTTCTTATATACACAAGGATCATCTACGTTTTGAATGAAATCATATTCTTTTATGACCTCATCAAAACGTTGGTTCCATGACCTCGATGCTTGCTTCAGTCCATAAATGGACCGATTTAACTTACAAACCTTGTTTGCAAGTCTTGGTGCGATAAAACCGTCAGGTTGTTGCATATAAACATCCTCCAACAGGTTTCCGTTAAGGAAAGCGGTTTTAACGTCCATCTGCCATATTTCGTAATCGTAATATGCAGCTATTGCAAGCATTATCCGAATGGATTTAATCATGGCAACGGGTGAGAAAGTTTCGTCATAATCAACTCCAAGTTGTTGACGATACCCCTTCGCTACGAGCCTAGCTTTGTACGTTTGTACGTTGCCATCCATGTCTGTCTTCTTCTTGAAGACCCATTTGCATCCAATAGGCTTTACGCCTTCTGGTGCATCAACCAGTGTCCAAACTTGGTTGGTATACATGGAATCCATTTCGGCCTTCATGGCCTCTTGCCATAAAGTGGATTCGATACCGTGTATCGCTTCCTCATACGTAGCCGGTTCAGTATCCTCAATAAGATTAATATCTACATGAGGTGAGATCAGGAATCCATACCTCTAAGGTATTACCCTGACTCTCTCCGACCTACGCAGTCCTTGTGTAATTGAAGATTGTGGTTCAGTCTCATCCTGGATGGACTGTTCATGTTCCGTTCTCGATTCATTGCCAGGAACAGTATCACTATGACTTTCATCGAGTTCTACTTTCCTCCCACTAAACACTGCATTTAGGAATTCCTTCTCAAGGAAAACCGCATGTAGAGCAACAAATACTTTGTTCTCTCTTGGGTTATAGAAGTAATATCCTTTGGTTTCCTTAGGATATCCAACAAATAGGCATTTATCTGATTTGGGTTCAAGTTTGGTACCTTCCAAACGTTTGACGTATGCCCAGCAACCCCAAATCTTCAGGAATGAGAAACCTGGTTTCTTTCCTGTCCATATCTCATACGGAGTCTGATCAACAGACTTTGACGGAACCCTATTCAAAATAAGAATTGCACTTTCTAATGCAAGTCCCCAGAAGGATATAGGCAGCTCAGTGCGACTCATCATCGACCTTACCATGTCAAGCAAGGTACGGTTTCTCCGTTCAGACACACCATTTAATTGTGGTGTTCCAGGAGGAGTCCATTGTGAAAGAATACCATATTCTTTCAAGTAATCTTGAAACTCATTACTTAAGTATTCGCCACCAAGGTCCGACCGTAATGTTTTAATACTCTTGCCTGTTTGTTTTTCAACTTCGTGTCGAAACTCTTTGAATTTCTCAAAAGTTTCCGACTTGTGCATCATTAGATACACATAACCATAACGTGATGCATCATCCGTAAAGGTTACGAAGTATCGATATCCACCTCTAGCCTGGCTAGACATGGGCCCACAAACGTCACTATGAACGAGGGCTAACAGTTCAGTGGCGCGTTCACCTTTACCACTAAAAGGTGATTTAGGCATTTTGCCTAATAAACAGGATTCGCAGACGTCATATGAATTTTGATCAAATCCGTCCAAGTACCCACTCTTCGAAAGTGTGGATATGCGAGTCTTGTTTATGTGTCCCAGACGACAATGCCACAAATAAGTTTCTTCTTGTGGATTACTCATTTTGAGCCTTTTGTTTGTTATTTTACATTTTGGAGATTTATTTATATTCAAAATATAAAGACCATTATTTGCATCAGCACTGCAAATTTCTGCATCATTCATATATAAATAACACCTGGTGTTTTTAAATACAAAAGTGTACCCATACTGGGTTAACAAAGATACAGAAATAATATTCCTAGTTAAACTAGGAACAAAATAACAGTCATTTAGTTTAAGTACATGCCCCGAGGGCAGTTCCAAAACAAAAGTGCCTACGGCCAAAACAGCAACAGAAGTTCCATTTCCAACTCGTAGATCTACCTCCCCCGAAGCCAGTCTCCTGCTATCATGCAGATCCTGCACATCAGTACAAATATGAGAACCACAGCCAGAATCAAAAATCCAATTTTTATTAAGACTAGAAGTAGTCATATTTATCTCAATAACAAACATACCTGAGGCCGGAGCCTTGCCCGCCTGTATGTCCTCCTTATGTCCCTTGTTCATGCGGCAGTCACGCTTCCAGTGACCTCTCTTACCGCATTTCAGGCAAACATCTTGAGACTTGTCCCTTGGCTTCCCAGAAGCCTTTGTTGACTTGGCCTTGCCTTTGTTCTTATGCTTTTTCAGTAGTGGAAGCAATCGGATCTTATATGATTTGGTTCGTTTGATATTGAATGTTACCGAATTAGTTTCAATACTCTTGGGGTTATACTCCAGTAACACTAATTCATCTCTTTAATTAATGTTCCATTATTTTCTACAATTGCATATATGATATGTATAGGTAGAAAATTTGAATCTTGAAAAGTTTGAGATTTCAATCTTTCTTTTATATAATAGTTGTATAATGGAAATTACTTACACCTCGGAGGTATAAGTAAAAGTTTATCATTTATTCTGTTTAATAGAATATTGTATTCTATTTAATAGAATATCTTTCCTACGATTCTAAGCAATAAAATCGTTTTATTACTTGGTGTGTAACATCAGATGTTAACTATTGTAGAAAAGACTTGACTTATTGAAGTCAAATGTGAGAATGATAAATTATAAATGTAACTATGTAATTAATAAGATGAAACAACCCTTATACATCTTCCGTACAAGTTTAATAGGATAACAGAATCATTCACGAGTATTTGATACTTAATGGTTCCGTTGTTTTCTTATTGAAGAAAAATTATCCTATAACTTGTAATGGAAGCGATATTTGATATCGATTCTGGAAGTTAACCATTGAACCTTAAATCTAAGATTGTTCATAGCTTACTACGATCAAGTTTTGAACTTGATTAAGCTTTCATTATGAATTAGTTCATGATATGTGCTAATTGTTTGCGCAGCGAAAGCATTGTGAGCTTATTAAAGGTTTGACCTTTACAGTATGACAGTGAGAAATGTTATACTCGGCAATCTATTGTAGATTCTGAGAAAACTTATCTCTAGTCACACTAAATTAACAATTAAAGATATATTGGTTAATGTTGATAATAAACTGTATATTTTAGCTAAAGAATGCAAAGTGGCGTTTTTGGATGACTTATTCAGATAAGAGATCAGTTGTGATTTCCTTATTTGAAGAGTTCATTCTGAAATGGCCCTAGAGTTTGTGTTCTGCTGAGATCGCAGTTTAGTGTGCTAGCTTATAGAGCCTATTGTAGACTCAGATAAGTCTTCCAGAAATATGTGTTCTCTATTTTTGATATCGTCAGATTGTCTGATCTTGTCAAAGTATATAGAATACATATGTGATAAAAGGGTTAGTGGGAGCGTACAAATTACTTTCTAGTGTTATATATCTTAACGACATTGTCATTATTATAGTAATAATGAGATGTTTGTGAGGTAAAAGATTTACCTAAGTCTTCTTTACTCCGTGAAAGCAGTGGGAGTTGTCTCTGTTATATTTGATATAAAGTTTTATATATGATATGAAACTTGGAGACTTGTGAGATACTCCTATTAGTCGTACATTAGATATGATCTAATGAAGGACATAACAAGGCTATCTGTATGACAGTTAGTATAACTGTTCGATAGTTATTGTATGTCTTATACATAGTATTCATCTTTCGTAAAGGATGATTCCTTTTTCGAAAGAAATATTGATTAGAATGTCTAAACAATATTATGTATCATTTGATGATGACATAATGAATACTTTATTATATGCGATTATCGATGTCGATTTAATCGTAATTGTTACGAGTTATTTTGACATCTTATAGACCATATGATGGATCTTGAAACACGTTCTTTGTGATATTTGAGATATTAAGAACGAGTTTCTAATTGATGGAGAATACACTCTGCAACCATTAGGGTCATATTAGTTTTGAGACTAATTATGACGTTAGACAGTCTACGTCATAAAGAGTCACAAAAGATGCAGTGGGAGTGTCACAAGGATTCTACTATTTAGGGGAATCAAATGCAACTTTTGAAGTATTGACTTATGAAGTTGCATAGTGACCTTTTAAATTAGAAGTTTTTTAAATTGTTATTGTGCTTGCGGTTGTCTTCATAGTATTTTGGATTTGATCCTTAAATACTTGGACAACTCAGTAGCTGTAGCACAATACTGATGTAGCATCAGAGTCATATTAATGTAAAATCTAGATTCTACAAAATATGAATGATGCTGACTATGGGAAACGATAGAGTTTGTTTGACAAACTCGATATTTCATAGCGGACTTGTTTCTTACCTCTTAAGTACTGGGTGAGCTTTTGAGGGCCACGTGCATACGATGCACATTGAGATGAGTATATGATACCGTGGATTGGCACTAGAGCAAGTGGGAGAAATTGTTGGGGTTGGTGCTCATAGCGCCAATCCGGACCGTATTTATGTCTGATTCATGAATACGAACATCCCCTTATTCCATAATATTACTTATTTATGGTTGCACCTCTTGTTCTTATATACGTATTCGATCTGATTACGATTAGATTGAAACTAAATGTGGTTTAGTGATATGTATATATTAGACAAAGGCCCGATAATATATAATGCAGTACACAGTTACAAAGTTAGTTTGTAATTGACATTGGGAAGTGTCACTACTATATGAATATTATCAAACATAGTTCCTGGTCAAGATTTGCTAACACAGGTCGGTTAGTCAAATCCGTTGAGACCAGTACATGTCGTATATCGAGACTTGGTCAGATGGTTTATCCCAATGAACCATGAGTCTAGGGAGAATCGTATAGACGTGTAGGTGTTTATAGTGGATAAACACTGAACGGCTCACCGAAGATTCTTAATGGATGGTACACCAACGTCAATAAGAATCTTCTCGGGTTGAGTAGCATAGTGGTCCTTCGACTTGAGACACCACTGTGGATGTATGAGACATCATTCACACTTAGATGGTAGTCACGTCACCGATCTATTTAGATCAGACCTCCGCCTGTTCGTTGGGTATGGATCGATCCTCAGGATATCCTGTGTGTGTCAAGATAGGATCCGTCAGTTCTGTGTACAGAGCATAGGTAGTCCATATATAATTAGCAGTCTGTTAAATCTGTGGCCACAGTATACATCGGAAGTAAGTTCCGA